>JAOXOE010032582.1:0-10894 GCA_028565055.1 Phoeniculus purpureus
GAAGGTACCTCAAAAGATCATCTAGTCCAATCCCCCTGCCACAGCAGGATCACCTAGACCAAGTCACACAGGAACATGTCCATATTGGTCAAAGGATTTCATCAAGCAGTTTCCATATCTTTCATTTGAGGAAACAAAAGGATTAGGCCTTGCTGGCAGGAAACAAAAAGATGGATGAAAGAAAAAAAAAAAGTATGGTCAGGGTATCATCTCAGTTAAGACAACAGAGGATAGACTAAAGAGCGAAAAACGACGACTTGGGAGCAGGAAGATTTAAGGTGTCACTTACGCTGACACGTTCCTCCATTCGTAGGATCACCATAGTAGCCTGAGACACAGGTTTCACAGTGTTTGCCAGTTGTCAGATTCTCACACTTCTCGCAGATGCTTTCGTTTACACACTTACTGTGCCCGTTACACTGGCAGGCTGCAGAAAAGAGGAAAGGATGAGTAGCTGGGCTCCAACACAGCACTTCACATACAGCCTTCAAAGTCTGTGTTCTGCAGAAGCTGAATGAGACCATTTCATGGACGGTCCAAAGTGGTTCCTGCAGGTTTGCTAGGGATACATGAAGTCAGTGAGAGGTGCGTGTGCTTGGAAACGCAGAATGGATTGGGTTGAAAGGGACCCTAAGGAACATCTAGTTCAAGCATCTCTCACCACATCAGGTTGCTCAGAGCCTCATCCAACCTGGACTTGAATCCTTACAGGGATGGAGCAAATACAACCTCCTTGGGATACCTGGGACCATGTCTCACTGTGAAGAACTTCTTCCTGTCATCTAAACTAAATCTCTCCTCTTTCATTTTAAAACTATCACTCCTTGTCCTATCACAGAATAATAGAATGTATTGGAAGGAACATCTACAGGTTATTTAGTCCAACCCTCCTACAGCAATGAGAAACACCTCTAATGAGAACAGATTGCTCAAAGCCCCATCAAAAGCCCATCAAGAACTTGAATGTCTCCACGGATGGGGCCTGCATCACCTCTATAGGCAACCTCTTCCAGTGATCCACCACCCTCAGATTAAAAAACTTTCTCCTCATCCTAAATCTACCCTTTTCCAGTTTAAAACCATTAGCCCTCGTCCTATTGTTCCTTGTCCTTGTGAACAGATCCTCCCCAGCCTTACAAGCCCCTTTCTGGTATTGGAAGGTCACTATAAGGTCCCCCCCACCCCGAGTAATCTCCTTTTCAGGCTACACAGCTTGATGTGTAGCTACAGTCCAAGTAATTTTATTCAATATTTTGGTGTCAAAAATGTTATTTCAGAATCACCTTGAGCATCACTAACAGCTAAATCAACCTTCAAAGAAAGAACTGCCTTTCTTTCAAACAACACTAAAATGAATGAACAAACAAAAACTTGGTGAATGTCTATAAACGAAGGAGAAATTTCACTAGAGAAATGCAGAGACAGAGTGTTTCTGCAGCAAACTTCCGCATAGCTCCCTCCTTCCACCTCAGTATGTGTCATTTCTTCATAGTCTTCCAAGCTCCTTCCATCATTCCATTAACAGACATCACTAAAGTCTTAACAATCCATGAACTAATGTCTGAACAGTTAAACATTGCTCCTTTACCTGGACACTGGATAAAGGACCAGTTGTAGTTGTTCTCCACAGAACACATGGTGACATTGAGGACAGGCTCCAGGCTGTGTTTTCCAGTTGTGGACGGAGTTGGCATCTTGACTGGACCTCTGTAAGAGCCTTCAATGCATTTTCCCTTACCAGTGTTGCTTGGGTCAGTGCACCAGCCACAGCCAGGCTGCTCCAGGCAGTGAGAACACGTGCAGTAGCCTGAACAGTTTTCAGCTATAAAAAAAAAAAAAACCCACAAAATAATCCAAACATCAAATTGTGGAATAAATCATTGCATCAAAACTTAGACGACAATGAACACAGAAACCTTTGTGTGTTTTTGGGACCTTAAGTATTGATCTTGCCAAATCTGAGAGTATTACTTGTCATAGTCAAAGTAATGCAAATATATATAAATACATTCAATAGAATGCACTGGGTTGTAAGGGACCCTTAAAAGTCATTTAGAACAACCCCACGTAACCATTGCTATCTGCGTTATTTATTCTAGAATCTGAAACAAGTATCACAGAACGTTAGGGATTGGAAGGGACCTTGAAAGATCGTCTAGTCCACTCCCCCAACCATAGCAGGACCACCTAGACCAAGTCACACAGGAACACGTCCAGGCAGGTTTTAAACATCTCCAGAGAAGGAGACTCCACAACCCCCCTGGGCAGCCTCTTCCACCCTCACCTTGAAGTTCCTTCTCCTGTCAAAGAAGATGAGAATTTAGTATAGAGAAGACTCTTTTGGGTGTAACAATTACCTTTTGAGTTGATAAACTTGAGAACCAGCTATGTCTCAGACAGTTTATCCCACAGACAATCAATAAACTTTTACCAGTGCACTAGAAAAATTCAAATAAGCCGTATAAAAATAAGAGTGAAACTAACTTGAAACTACAATTGAAAACCAAAGTGCTGCAACTAAAGAAATAGAAAAGTATGTTAAATTAGTCAAAATGTTTGCGTTGGGTTTGTCTGGTAAGTTTTGGTAGCAGGAGGTAGGCTAAAGGGGTGGCTCCTAGAAACTTCCCTGGCTACTAGCTGGACCTGTCTCTGGCCAAGATCAAGCCGATACGCATCTGTGCAATAAACATTTTAACAGGGGAAAAACCTGCTAGGCAACCTTTGTTTTGGAGAGGAGTAGGATGTAGGAGGAATATTTGAGTACAGAAATCAGTGAATCAGAAAAGAAGACATGTGCTAGAGCAGAGATTCCCTTTGCAGCCCACAGAGCTGACAGGCTGTGCCCATGGAGATTAACAGTGGGGAAGGCATCCATCTGCAGCCCAGGGGGGACCCTACACTGGAGCAGGTGACTGCTCCCAAAAAAGGCCATGACTCTGAAGGAAGTTCATGCTGGAGCAGAACATCACTGGGAGAACTGCACCCTGCAGAAGGTCGCATGCTGGAGCACATTGTGAAAAACTGCAGCCTGTGGGTTGGAATCATGTCAGAGAAAGTCATAGAGGCCTGTCTCCCGTGGGAGGGATCCCACAGTTGAGCAGGGGAGAACTGCAAGAAGTCCTATCCCTGAGCAACAAGGAAGGGCAGAAACCACATGGGACAAACCAACCACAACCCCCATTTCCCAACCCCCTGAGCTGCTTAGACAGAGAAGGTAGAGAAACTGGGAGCAGACCTGAGCCCATGAACAAGGGAGAGGTGAAGATCTTTTTAAGATCTGGTTGTATTTCTCTATCTATATTTTCTGTATTTTTCTATCCCTGCCCGTGGCAGAGAAGTTGACATTAGGTGATCTTTAAGGTCCATTCCAACTCAAACCATTCTATGATTCTGTGATTCTCCTTAGTCTACTCTGATTCAATTAGTAAATTAGAGGTGGGTTTGTTGTTTAAATTAAATTCTGTTGTTTCTTCAAGTTAAGTCTGTATGCCTGTGACCATAACTGGTGACTGAGCCCTCTCTGTCCTTTGTCTCAACTCTCAAGACTTCTACTGTATTTTCTCCCCCATCCTACTAGAGGGGGTAGCAGCAAGCAAGCTGGATGGGCTTAAACCATGACAGTGTTCCAGGAGTTTCACCATTCTCCCAATTGTGACACTACCCAAGTTTCATTACATGCAGCCACAGTCTGTTCTGTGAGTATATGTCAAGAAATCCATTATCCTGATAGTAGTCAGTGTCTTCTGTGTGATTTACAGTCATCCTAAGTGCTCACTATCAAGGCAGCCAGAAAACTAAATCAGGCAGCACAGCAGAGCTACAGCAGGGTAAGTCTGGCACCAAAGTATCGTAGGGCAACACAGGAATAATTTGGCAACCATCAGCGGCAACATTGCCATCATCTTCATCGAGTGCTCGGCAGACGTGTTGTCACCTTGAAGGCAGCCACCGCACACAGGATCTCTTTTTGTCTCTGCAGGGAAGTGGACATCTCAAACCAGCTGGGCAGCTCCTGGAGGAACTGGGGCATAAAGCTATTTCCCTGTGACACTGTCCATTGGCCTCAGCATGAAGCCGCACGAGGAATGCAGAAGTGCAAAGAGTATTAGTCAACAGCGCTTCAGAAATACGCGGTGTAGGAGGAGCTAGGACACACCATGCTCAGCCTTCTCTCCAAACGCCAGCTTCTCACCCCGGCTGCCTCCAGCACTGGTTCCAGTACCGCACCCCTCCAACCTTTCCAGCCTCCACCCGCAGGCACCGCCCCTGCCCGCTCCTGGTCCCGCCCCGCCGGCTGCGGCCGCTGTGCCCGCTCCGAGGGGAACCGGGGACGGCTGTCGGCAATCGGGGACAGGACGTAGGCGAGCGGCGGCTGACCCTTGCCACGTGCCCACGTGCCCTCGCCCGCAGCCCCTTGCAGGAAGCAGCGCTCGCAGCGGGCGGAAGGGGCTCTGCGGCGAAGCTGCTGCTGCCCCCCAGCCAGGAGCGTCGCCTGCTCTGCCTTCCCTCCCCTCGCTCCTTCGCCCCACGATCCTTACCCCTCCAACCCCCGACTCACCTCCCGCCGCTCCCCGCAGCGCCCGGGCTGAGGCTCCGGCCGGTGCCGTTGCGCAGCGCCTGCCCCGGGGTGGAAGTGACACTGCGGAAAGGCTGAAACAACTTTCTAAACCCTGTTCCCAGCACGGGTGGCATAATCGGGCGGGCTGGGCTGTGCCCCGGGGGCGGGACGGGCGGCGACGGGCTGCCGCTGCTCGATGGCCCCGCCCGGGTAGTGGCTGCGGTGCCGGGGAGGGACCGCACCTCGCCCGTGGCAGGACCGAGCGGCCTCGACGGAGAGTGCGGGGAGGTCGGCGGGCGCTGCCGTCCTTGGCTCCGCTGCCAGCCACGACTGCATGCACAGGGACTTATCGCATCTGGGCGTGGTGCTGTCATCCTGTCACCTAAACGTCAGGGTAAGAAGGATTTGAAGCGTGGGAACACGCATCCGCAGCAAGGTCTTAAAGGTGTTGGGCAATCAAAGTGGACCTAGTACTAGGACCTTGCAATCTCAAACTGGCCCAAGTCTGGCCACATGTCAACAGGAACATGTCAAGAGGAGGCAGGATTGGTTGCACATTGACTTGGTTCAGAGGTTTCACTTAGCCCAAAGTGTATTTTGAAAAATGTGTAGCATGAGATGAGGTACTCTAAGTAGATCCCCAGAAAGACAAAACCCCTCAGCAGCTATCACAGTAGAGTCTCCCAACTGCAGAAATGTTCCTAGGCCATGATGCCTGAAGAAGGCTCCATTTGCCTCTTTAGGCTGGACTTGATGATCTTAAAGGTCTTTCCCAGACTCAGTAATTCTGTGATTCAGATCATGTAGCAGACACCTGCTACGACATCAGCTCTGCTGGTCTGTTCTCTGGCCTTTACCCACACACTATCCATGGGTTCATCGCCTGTCCCACAGTACTCCTTCTCACCCCATCTTTCCTAAACAGCTTTTAAGTCTTCAGGTTTATCTCCTTAAAGAAAGCTAAGTACCAGAGCACTGCTAAACTGCAAATCTTCTGTCTGTAAAGGGGCCGTGAGGAAGACCTACAGGAAGTTTGCAGAATCCCGGCATGTGTACAGCTACTTACAAAGCACTTCAAGTAATAGTCTAGAACAGTTATTAAATGCTGAGTTGAACTAGGATGGCTTTTGCAAAGCAACATTTGACTTCACTAATTGTTGTGGTTCTTTGATAACGGGTTTATACAAGTTTCCACAAGACAAGCACGAGTGTTGATTTACAGCACATTAAAGTGCTACTTGACAGTTACTGCTCATATCCATGCTCAGTCCTACATACTTGAAACTTGCTTGCCTTGCAGCTGCCTTACATGTACCACAGGCGGAAACAGGCTTACAGGTAGTTACCATGAAATCATCAGCCATCTGGAAAAGCTCTAATCCTCTGGCTTGGCTCAGGCTAACTTTTCTATGTTAGTAAAATGGAGGGTAAAAGGTGAAATTAATTCATTTTAAAGATGTGGACAATGTTCCTTCGAAGACTCTTGCAGAGAAACGAAGACACACTGTCAGCCATGAGATACTAGACATAATTCAGAAGCTTATGGAGAAACTAAAGACAGCATATAGAAAGTAAACTCCTTACCAGGTTGGAAACTGTTCCAAAGGGCTCCACAGCGTTCCTTACTAAAACACATCAGGGAAGATGGGTTGAGGACAAATACAGAAATATTTCCAGGAAGCATTCTGGATTCAGGATTAGCCAAGACTGAGGAAAATTCTAGAATGGCAAAAATAATTTGTCACATGCATGGGGGGAAAAGTTACCACTGAAGTGCAGACCAATCAGTAATGTTAGTGTATTAAGGACCCAGAGGACATCTCAAAACTAGAGAATACTTAGGCAGCTTGCTACAATAGTTCATTCAGTTTTCTTCCTTACCATTTACTGTGATGAAATTTAGGTTTTCCAGTTTCTGTGAGAAAGTTTCGAGGCTTAGGAAGGAATAGTAGAAGAGCTGGTCACTGAAGCTGCCTAGGTCTTGTCTAGTCAGCTAATGCTGTTCTTACCTGTGTATACTTTGGAGTAGTCTTACGGAGCCAGCTGAAAATGGACTACGGCTTATCTTGATTCTTCCTCACAGCAAAAAGTTACGGATTCTAGCTCTTCGTTACAAGACTTGGGAAGCAAAATATGGAATACTTACCAGTGTAGGACCACAACTATATTGCAGCATCCCTGCAGATACGTGTCAATTAGAGGATAGGGCTTAGCACTAACTACTGTAGTTCACTATGTTGATAATTTAATATGGTCCTGTTTGAAAATTTGGGTCAAATCTGCAGTTTAAATTAAATTATCTTTTCTAGGTTTAACAAAAAAAAAATCTTTGCTCTTACTTCTTGTGAGTAGTGTCGTGGGAGTTGCCAGATTTAATCGCACTAGCCAAAAGAAGACACTGAGTATTTATTAGTTCCAACAGGTGAAACTTGCACCATGAGACCAATCCGTTTTAAGTCCTCTGTTTTAAAATGAATCATTATTTTCTATTTTTAGCAAAATTAGACTGTTTGACTCAGATCAAAGTATCTGCAGACTGGAGGAGCAGCCAAAATAAGGATCAACTACATAAGTCTTTCTGAGGACTACCAGCCACTTACTGTGATCATCAAACACCAGAACACCCACACGAAGAATGCAATAATTTGACATATAGCTAAGGGGTAAACTTATCGCATTTAATTTTGGTGGGGTTGGAATGTCAGATTCCTGTACACTATGATGGAAATTCAGCTTCTAAGGCATTAAAAGAAGTTGGTTCAGAATATACAATTATGCTTTCAAAACTTTACTTTTTTAGGTTGTAAAAGATCTGTAAGACCATCAAGTCCAAGCATTAACCCAGTTCTACCAAACCAACCACTATCTTCACGTCTCTGAAGTCACTGAGGGATGAGGACTTCATCTCTGCCCTGGGCAATGTGGCCTGTTCCAGTTACCAACAACCCTTTCACTGAAGAGATTCTTACTTATATCCAACCTAAACCTCCCCAGCTGCAGTTTGCAGCCATTTCCTCTGGTCCTATCACTTATCACTTGGGAGAAGAGACCAACATCCAGTTTGCTACAACCTCCTTTCAGGTAGTAGTAGAGCATTATAAGGTCTCCCCTCAGCCTTCTTTTCTCTGGGCTAAACCATCCCGGTTCCCTTAGCCACTTCTTAGCCTAAGACTTGTTCTCTAGACCCTTCAACAGCTTTGCTGGCCTTCTTTGGATCCACTCCAGCACCTCAATGAACTACTTATACTGAGGGACCCAAAACACAGTATTCAAGGTTCAGCTTCACCAGTCCTGAGTACAGAGGGACAATCACTTCCTTACTCCTGCTGGTTGCACGATTTCTAATACAAGCTAAGATGCCATTGGCCTTCTTGGCCACCTGGACACACCGGTGGCTTGTATTCACACAGCTGTCAAACACCACCCCCAAGTCATTTTCCAACAGGCAGCTTTCCAGCCACTCCTCCCCAGGCCTGTAGCATTGGGTTGTTATGACCCAAGTGTGGGACCTGGCACTTGGCCTTGTTCAACCTCACACAACTGGCCCCAGCCCATTGATTCAGCCTGTCAAGATACCTTTGTAAAGCCTCCCTACTCTCAAGAAGGTCAACACTCCCATTCAGCTTTGTGTCATCTGAAAACTTACTGAGGGTACACTCAATCACCTTGTTCATATCATTAATAAAGGTGTTTAAAAACAACAAGCCCAAATACTGGGTCCTGGGGAACACTTGTGACCAGCCCGCAGCAGGACTTAACTCCATTCACCACCATTCTTTGGGTCCATTCAGTTTTTACCCAGCAGAGAGAATGCTTGTCAGAGGCACAGGCAGCCAGTTTCTGCAGAAGAATGCTGTGGGAGATGGTGTCAAAGGCCTTACTAAAGTCCAGGTAAATAATAATGTCCACAGTACTTCTCCTATCCACTAAGTGGGTCACCTTGCCATAGAAGGCAATGAGGTTAGTCAAGGAGGACATGTCTTTCAAAAACCCATGCTGAATGAGCCTGACTACCTGGTTTTCGTGTACATGACTCATGATGGCACTCAAGATGATCTTCTCCATAATCCTCCCTGGCAGCAAAATAAAGCAGCCTGCGACTTCTTAGCTCTTCTTGAAGACGGGCATCACATTTGCTAACCTGCAGTCAGTTGGAACCTCCCCCGGTGTTCTGCCTACCAGAACTGCTGGTAAATGATCGAAAGTGGCTTGGTGAGTACTTCCACCTGTTGCTGAAGAATTCTCAAGTGGATCCCATGTGGACCCTTAGAGTTATTCTCGTCTAAATGGTGCAGTGGGTTACTAACTTTTTCCCCTTGGATTATGGTGGCTTCATTCTGTTCCCTGTCCTTGTCTTACAGCTCAGGGGGCTGGGCATCTCAGGAAAACTGGTCTGACTATTAAAGACCGAGGCAAAGAACGTGGTAGGTGTCTCAGCCTCATCTATGTCTTTTTTCACTATGTTTTTAATAAAGGATGGGGATCCTCCTTAGTCCTCCTTTTTTTTATGTGTTTAATACGAACATTTGTTATTGTCTTCTATGTCAATAGCCCCTTCTATCAAAGCCATAAACTCTCCTTTTTCTCCTGACTTTCAGCAAAAGCTCTGTCCATCCAGACCAGTCTTCTTCTCTAGCAGCTCATCTTTCAGCAAATGGGGACAGCCAGCTCCTGCACTGTGAAGACTTTTCTTCTAGAAGACTTTTCGGCCTTCCTGGATCCTTTCTTCTTCAGGACTGCCTCCCGATGGGCTCCGTCAAACAGTCTCTTGAGCGGGCCAAACTCTGCCCTCTGGAAGTGCTGCGGAGTGGCAGTTCTGCTGCCTCCAACTCGTGTACTGCTGTGATTCCTTTCATCAGCTGCCCATCACATACCTTCGTACTTGGCTGGGAATAGCAGGGACAAAGAGCCCTGACAGGTTTCAGCAGACGCATGTTCGTTCTTCATGGAAAGTCAGAATCAAATCCATTTCCGTATCTCTGTCCTGGAGTACGTGGAGTGAAAAGCAATAAACTCACACACGGTGATCGATGTCAGAGACGATGATACGAGCTGCAGAGAAGAAGAAAGAGCATACAAGGGTGTGTATGCACGAGTCTCTTTGTTTGCACAGGCATAAATTGCAGCGCTGAACAGAATACATGTGTCCAAAACTGTTCTCTGTGAAGTCTGGGTGTGAACTCACCTAGTTTTCCTCAAGGACTAAACCCAAGATATTTTGAAAAACACAAGGGTGCAAAACGTATTGCCCGGAGTAATATGAGCACTGTGCCTAATGCAAAGTGAGTTAGAGACTAGACGGCGGTCTCTACCCCTGAGTTGGACAAGTGCAAGAAGTGCGAAGAGAAGCAGGTGGTAGGCAGAAGGCAGCTTGCGGCATTTAAGTAGGGAAATGCAACGCAAAAATAAATCCCCCACCCTTTAAATTAAACAGGCTGTGTTTCACCATTTGTTTATGGCGGTGTGCGTTCATTTCAGCCTGGAGTGCCATCGTAGTATTGGGGTGCAAGGGGTCATTTTCTTCTACACGTAGGCTATTAGTAAGAGGTCTGTTCTAGCTTTTCACACCAAGACAGCACTCAATCGCCTATGAGGTTGCATTACCCTTAGGAAACTTCGTAGTCATGCTCCAAATCTTGTTTTCTTTTTTTATGCTAAGGCATCAGAGGAAAACTTACAGAGACTAGAGTTATAAATATAGTGCTAGAATTTACAGATGGTCTATAAAATGGAAACTGTGTGAACTGACAGCTAGCAAGCAGGGAGTCTGCCAGGCTGAGCTGCTCTGGAGTCGTCTCACTTGCCAGAGTGAAGGAAATACGTGTCCGACTTTGTGCTTACATCACCTGCAGCAATGCCAGCTTGATGCTGCCATGCTGGAAAAAAGAGTAACGCCTTTCCAAAAAGAAAGCTTTAACAATGCCATTTAGCCATCTGCCATCTGCCTTATCACAGCAGAGCAGGTTGCCCAAGGCCTTATCTGCCAAGGTGGAGACTCCACAACGTCTCTGGTTAACCTGTTCTACTTTGTGACCTTGCACGGAGTGAAAACTTTTTCTTCTTATGTTTTAGGTGAAATTTTCTGTATTTCAGTTTGTGTTCATTGCCTCTTCTCCTTTTACTTTGAAGTACTGAGGAGAGCCTGGCTTTATTTGTGCCCTCCGGCCGGGTGCTCGTGTACGTTGATACAACCATCCCCTGAGCCTTCTCGAGGCAACACAGTCCCAGCTCCTCACATGCCCTGTGAGGAGAGGCTGAGGGAGCTGGGGCTGTTTAGTCTGGAAAAGAGGAGACTGAGAGGAGACCTTATTGCCCTCTACAACTACCTGAAAGGAG
>JAOXOE010032583.1:0-10893 GCA_028565055.1 Phoeniculus purpureus
CTAATCATCAGGGATTGGAAGGGAACTCGAAAGATCATCCAGTCCAATCCCCCTGCCACAGCAGGGTCCCCTAGATCCAGTCACACAGGAACAGGCAAGTTTGAAACATCTCCAGAGAAGGAGACTCCACAACTCCCCTGGGGAGCCCCTTCCAGTGCTCTATCACCCTCACTGAGAAGTTGTTCCTTCTCAGATTGACATGGAACCTCCTATGCACCACCAATCATGTTTACAAGTCATGGAGATCTAGAGCTCAGGGACAGGGTTTAGTGGTGGGTTGGGACAGCTGGGTTAATGGTTGGACTTGATAGTCTTCGAGGTCTTCCCCAACCGATAAACAATTCCATGATCCTATGATTCACAGCCCACGAGAGAGAGCTCAGTCACTGCAGCACCGACTGTTTTACAGCAGGTGAAAAGGGATCCAGGAAAATGTTTTCCTGCTGTAAACACAGAGCCCGCAGCCCAAACAGCTCAAAAGCCCAGCGTTACCTGTCACGATAAATCCAGCCCAAGCCCGCAGTGCTGCGGGGAGCAGGCACCTGGCAAGAGGCTGTTTGGGCAACACAACCACGTGAAATCCCCTCAGGAGGAGAGAGACTGCTCTTTGGAACCAAGGAGCAGCAGACGAATCGCAGAGCTCCTTGCAGCGCTGCCATGATCTACAAATAAGAGGCTTAAGTGTAATTATAGGCTGCATAATCAGCGTGAATAAAGAAATATGTAGTAATTGATGCCATATTTTATAAATATCCTAACTGTTTAAGAAACTGAAAATGCTTTCCAAAGAAATACTTGAGCCTAACGATGATAAAGCCCTTTAATGGCAGTGAGCTGCTTTCCGAAGCCGCTTTTAGACTCAGTCTCAGCAACATAAAGGGAGTTAATTGCCCTTCTGTTCGCAAGTTCCAGCAGAGTGTGCATTTTCCAAAGTGCCAACCCCAACACTTCCCCCTCAACCCCTGCAGGCGCTGCCTTGTGAAGAGCAGCACAGCCAGCACCGGTAACACCTGGGCAGGGGCAGAGTGCTGACGGTCCCTTCGAAGCGATGGAGGCTCCAGCTGCCTGCCCCTGGTTGATTCAGACGCTCGAGTGCAGCAGTTCTGAGCCACAGGGGGTTCAGAAAAAGAAGGGTCAAGGGGAGGACAGCGATGGGTTTATGAGGGCAGAGGGGATGGAGGATGCTCCGGGGTGCAGGGGCAGCCCCTACCCTCTCCCTTTCTGCACCATGAGGGAAGAGCCAGGGGATGGAGGATGCTCCAGGGTGCAGGGGCAGCCCCTACCCTCTCCCTTTCTGCACCATGAGGGCAGAGCCAGGGGATGATGCACTGCTGAAAAAAGGGAGTCTTCTACCAGAGGCAACTGCTGAGCTGAAGGACACCCCCCCACACACTGCCTGCAGGGTGCAGGGGCAGGATGCTGGTGCTGCTGGCAGAGGATGCTTTGAGAAAGATGAATGCTCTGCCCCCTCCCTGGTGCAGCCCTGCTGCCCCGCTGCCACCCGCCACCACAGATCTCCAAGAGCTGTCAGTCCCGCTCTGGTCCCATCCAGACCACAGCAACAGCAGTGAGGGTCTCCTTAGCCTGGAAAAAAGGAGACTGAGGGGTGACCCCATGAATGTTGATAAATGTGGAAAGGGTGGGTGTCAGGAGGATGGAGCCAGGCTCTGCTCAGGGGCACCTAATGATAGGACAAGGGGCATCAGGTGTGAGCTGGAACAGAGGAGGTTCTGCATCAATCTAAGGAGGAGCCTCTTCCCGGTGAGGGTGACAGAACCCCTGGAAGGGGCTGCCCAGGGGGGTTGTGGAGTCTCCTTCTCTGGAGACCTTTAAAACCTGCCTGGCCATGTTCCTGTGCAACTGGATCTGGGGGATCCTGCTGTGTCAGGGGGATTGGACTGGGTGATCTTTCCAACCCCTAATGTTCTGTGACTCTGTGAGGGACACCCCTCCCCGCTCCAGGCCAAGCACAGGGCTCGTTTCCTCTCTCTGATTCACACGCCGAGGTCTGTATGAGGAATGCAAATGGAACCACCGCGGGAGACTATCGAGAGACCTTACAGAAACAGAGCATTTGCATCTCAGAAAGCAAAAGCCACCTCGGGTTGGGTCCTGCAGGAGGAGAACAGGGGATCACTTGGTAAAGTGATGTTAAAAATAACAAAACCCCTCCTGGTTTGGCTCCGAGGCAGAGCACAAGGTGCCTTCACAGCTGCCAAAACCCTGCTGCAGCGGGGTTGGTGCCCATGACCCGTTGCAGAGGGCTGTCTTGGTGCTCCCCAGGGTTTGGGGTTTCTGCCTTTAATAAGCTGGTGATGAGTGACCCCTCCCTCAGCCCGATGCCTTTTCCTGGAGTCAGGCAGAGCGGTTCCAAATCAAATTTCCTCTTCTGAGGCAGGGACAGGGGGATGGAGCTCGCTGCTGAGACAGCACCAGCCCTGGCTCCGTGATGCAGCTTAACCTCTTCATCCAAGTGTCTGTCACCACCTGGGGTGGCTTTGAACAGCACTTCTGCCCCCATTTCAACCCCCAATCTCACCACCACCCCAGGGGCTTGCAGAGGTCAGGTTTTCCCACGTCACACAGGTTCAGGGCTCCTTCTGGTGTCAGAACCTTCAGCAGAGAGCAGGGACAGCCACCACTGGGCTCTCAGCACAGAGCAAGGTGGAGGGAAATGCACAGCCCCGCACCTCCACAGCCACCCCAGTAGTTTCATCATAGCAGAGGCGGGTCACTGTGCCAGGGACTGGCTCCACCAGTGGCCAGCAAGCAGGGACTGGGACTTCCACTCCTGCTTCATCCCAAGTCTTCCACCACTCCAACTGCCAGACCCGTTAGAACCTGCTGCAGTCCTCTCTGCTCTTGCAAAGCAGATCCTTTGGCCATTGAGGCACCTTCCTCCCAGCCAACACCATGTCCTGAGTCTCAGGGAGACCTCAGGACTGTCCTTCACCCACCTCCTGGGTCTGCTGCCAGGAGGATGCTCCGCAGGAACTGGGGCTGCTGTGGGGCTCAGGCTAAAGGGAGACAAAGCAGAGACCAATCTCTGCTGCTCTTGGACCACCCAGGGCTGCTGCAGAGCGCTCCAATAACCCAGAGATGCCCACAGAGTGCAGCAGCCTAGAGTCCCGATGCCATAACTGGGCAGATAAAACTTCCCTGGCAGCAGCTGCCCCTGACCACAGTGTAAATCCACAGCCAGTGCTGAGATGCTGCAGCAGCAGAGCTGAGGAGCAGAGACTCCACACGTGCTCCGGCGAGGTCTCACTCTGCTCACAGCCAGACCCTCCTGGCCCTGAGCAAGGGTTTGAGTTCTAGGTCAGCAGCAACCCTGCAGTCTGGGAAGAACAACATCACACTTGGCTCACTGCCTGAGCTAAACACTGCCCCATCCATCAGCAGTTTGGCTTCTCATTCCTCTGATGAGCTTGAGTTTGAAACCATCTGTTTTCCCTCAGCTTGCATCCAGCTTTCACTTGGACAGCAGAGCCTGTTCCAGCTACAGCCCCTGGGCATGGGGGTGAAAAAGATGCTGCTCTGTAGCTAAAAACAGCCCAGGTTTGACTGGAGACAGAGAACAGTGACCCTTCTGCTGCAGGTACAGGGGGACTGGCAGGACTTGCTGGTGAGGAGGACCGCAGGAGTGCTGGGACAGAGCCCAGGGGTTGCAGGGCACTGTGCTGGAGGTCCTTGAGCAGGGCAGAGCCCACTCAGCTCAGAACCATTCAGCTCACACCAACCCTGCAGTGAACAGAGCGGGTCTCTAGGAAGGAGGTGCTTGGTGCAGAGAAGGATTCCAGAAACCAAGATGCTCTCAGCAGCAGGAGGAAACAAACCTTGAGCTGTCTGAGCACCTGGGATGAGTCGTTTCCTCCTCGTACTCTTTGTTTTAGCCCCTCGGTGTGTTTTCTGCTCCCAGACAAATGGGGACTGGATGCTGTCACCCAGAGGTTCCAAGTGGGGTTGGGGCTGTTTCTTTTCCAGGAAGAGGAACCTTCATGGAGCTGGTCCTTCCCTCACTCCCCACTGAATGCTCTTCCTTTATTTTAAGGTTGTCATTGGCTGGCAGGTTGAGGTAAAAACACTTTGAGAGGCACCAGTAGAGCCACTCTGCTGACTGTCCCCAGCTCCTGGCACCAGGGGAAGTGCTGATCTGCAGGGTCTGAAGAACATCCACAGGCTGGTGACCTGGCACTGCTTGGTTCAATCGAGCTCTCTCCTCCAGGCTGGAGCTTATCCTGAGCTCCTCACGGCAAAGCAGGGCAGAGGGAAGGAGCTGGGGACATCCAGCAGGCAGCTCCTTGCTGAGGACCAGCTGCACAAACCAGCTCTCAAATCCACAGGAGTGAACTGCACGAAACCTCTGCACCTCCAGTGCTGCAGCAGGGGAGAAGGCAGAGCATTTCCTGCAGACCTTTCCCATTCACCAGCCCAAATCCACACCCTGGCACCAGCCAGAGCAGGGCACAGGGAAGCTGAATGAGAAAGAACCTCTAGGGTGACACCCAGTGCAATAAACCCCTGTCCAAGCTGGTTGGGGGGGACCTTGGAATTGTCCTTCGACCTCTCAGCAGCTGTCGGTGCCAGGTTTGCAGGAGCAGGTGAGGTACCACAGCAACGGTAACGAAACCCAGCTGCTGAGGAAGCATCAAACTATCAGGCTGGGGATCAGCCCTGTCTGCTGGAGCCTGGAAAGCAGAGAACAGCATCTCTGGGAGGGCCCTGCAGAGGTCACCTCAAGGAATGGTTATGGAGAAGATTTTCCTATTAACCCTTTGTTGGACTTGAAATTGCAGGGTGGAAATCCTGGCTGTTGCTGCTGAGACACTGAGAAACCCTTCAGCTAAACATCCTGTCACAGGATCGTGGAGTTGAATTTTCTGGGAAGGTCCCCAGGACAAGAAGGACCTGGAGCTGCTGGAGCAAGACCAGAGGAGGCCATGGGGATGATCAGGGGGCTGGAGCCCCTCTGCTCTGAGGACAGGCTGAGGGAGATGAGTTCAACCTGGAGAGGAGAAGGCGCCAGGGAGACCTTAGAGCAGCTTCCAGTGCCTGCAGGGGCTCCAGGAGAGTTGGAGAGGGACTTTTTACTGGGGACTCTGGTGCTGGGACAAGAGGGTTGGGTTCAAGCTAAAAGAGGCGAGATGGAGATGAGATCTGAGGCAGAAATCCCTCCCTGGGAAGGAGGTGAGGCCCTGGAACAAATTGTCCAGGGAGGTTGTGGCTGCTCCATCCCTGACAGTGTCCAAGGGCAGGTTGGATGGGGCTGTGGGCACCTTGGTCTGGTAAGAGGTGCTGCTGCCCATGTCAGGGGTTTGGGGCTAGGTGATCTCTGAGCTCCTCCAACCCCAGCCCAGTCTGGGATCCTATGAGACCTTCAAGCACCAAGTCCAACCATTGCAGTATTCCAGGTCCCCTCTATCTGTCCCTCACCCCACATCTCCACTGTTTTTCAACCCCTTCTGGTGCTGGTGGCTCTGCAGGACAGAGATGGGCTCAGGAGAGGAGTGAAGCTGCAGGAGCTGCGGAGGTACCACCAGCACAGAGGAAGATGGGTGCTTGGAATGGGGAGGATGGGGATGCTGAGGATTGCTCCGGGACTGAGGACGCTCGGGATGGGGATGAGGATTCAGGGGATGGGGGCTGCTCAGGCATGAAGATGATTAGGATGGGGATTACTCGGGATGGGGGATGCTCCAGGTTTGCTCCTCCGCGGGGGTGTCTCTGTGCTCCAGGGCTTAGCCCGATCCCCTCGGTGGCCGTGAGATGGCACCAAGCTCCCGCGGCTGCAGCAGCCCGGCAGGAGAAGGGTGGGAGGGCTATTCCCAGTCGTGAAGACCTGGAGCTCAGGTCAGTGGTGAGTTGAGACAGTGGGGTTCATGGCTGGACTCGATGGTCTGGAAGGTGTTTTCCCCAATCCGAACAGCTCCCTGGTTTTCATCCACCCCAGAGCCCTGGGAAAGCAGCAAAATTGGAAGGGCTGGGCTGTGTTTTGGGAAAGGGCTGGATCCCTCCCGGTTTCCTTACAGCCTGTACAAACCTGTGCCTGTTCCTGAGGGACTGGGAAAGGGCTGCTGCTGCCAAGGACACGATTGCTCGGTGGGACCTGGAGCAAAACCTTCCTGACTGCTGCTGGCAGAGAGCTGATGGGGATCTGCAGGAAACTTGTCGGTACGAAGGGACTGAGATGCTCAAGCCCAGAAGGCAGTTTCCAGGGGAGCATAAACGGGCTGTTGGGGAAGATCTCCTGCCTTTCCAACAGGAGGATAATGTGCTGCCTCCATCCCAGCCCTCTGGCTGTTCCATGATCTGATCTGTCAGGGTGCCTGAGCCATGGTACGGAGTGGATCATAGGCTCATAGAATCACTGGGTTGGAAGGGACCTCCAAAGGGCATCCAGTCCAACCCCCCAGCACCAAGCAGGGCCAGCACGCCCCAGACCAGGTTGCCCACAGCCCCAGCCAGCCTGACCTTGAACGGCTCCAGGGATGGGGCCTCCACCTCCTCTCTGGGCAGCCTGTTCCAGGGATCTCCCACCCTCAGATTCCAGACCTTGTTCCTCCTGTCCAGCCTCATTCTGCTCTTTGCCAGCTTCAAACCAGGACCTCTCATCCTATTGTTCCCTGCCTTTGGGAACAGCCTTCCCCAGCCACCCTAGAGGCCCCTTCCAAGCCTCTAGAAGGTCTCCCCAGAGCCTTCTCCTCTCCAGCTGAACAGCCCCAACTCCTTCAGCCTGTCCATATTGCAGAGGGACTCCAGCTCTCTGATCATCCTCATGGTTTCCTCTGGACTCACTCCAACATCTCCTCATGCTTCTGATGTGGGGAGTTCCAGAGCTGCACTGGCTCACTGGATCCTCAGATCTCTGCACTGCACAGAACAGACCATCCCCAGGTCCCATCCAACCTCCCAGCTGGGCTCTGCAGCAGCCTGCTTGAATTCTGCAGCATCCCGCTTGGGTTCATCAGGGCTTCCAGCCCATCCCCTCTGCGCTTGGTTGGTCACTGCCTCATGGACACTCCCCAGCCTCATCTGCAGGGAGCAGGTTCCCCACAGACCTCAGATCCTCAGGCAGTGCCCACAGCATCCAGGGAAAACTCAGGGGTTCGAGATGAACAGGGAGAAGGTCCCACCACCACAGCTGTGGCCAGTCTGCAGAGAGCATCCCAGTATCCACTGGGAGCCCAGGGTGCTGCAGGGTGTTAGGGCCACTGGAAGACACCCTGATGTAAATGGATGGCAGGCATTAGCCCCTCATCAGCCATCACCTGTAATAAGAACAACCCTTGGTCAGCAGAGCCTTTCATGTTCACTTACAACATCTATTTATAATCAACCAAACCACAGGGCACAGCAGCCTTAGCTCCACTCGAGAGCTTCCAGGAGCTTGAGACACAAGAGGGTTTCCACCAGCAGCAGTTCCCCAAGCAGAGGGAAGAGGGGTTTGTGGTTCAGGCTGTGGATGGAGGTGCAGGAGACCTGGCAGAGCCCAGAGGGGCTGCACACACCATGGACCATCCAGCCAAAACCACACAGCTCCTCACCCGACTTCTGCCTCATGCCCAACTGCAGCCCCTGCTCTGGTTCTGCTGCATCCTGCACCAACAGCCTCTTCCTCTCTCCCTCCCTCTTATCCTCTTTCCAGTAATAATTCCTTAATAATTAAAAAATGTCTCTGCTTGGAGCCAGAGAAGTCTGCCTGATGGCAGCGTTAGAGCAGCTCCTGTGTCTGCCAGACCCTACAGAGCACCCGCATCCTCTCAAGGCTCAGGCACAGAGCAGCCAGTTTAGTCTCAGAAATAAAGGTCTTCTTGGAATCCCTGAGCTCAGACACAACCAAGTTCCTTGAGGGTTTCTGGCCTGGCAGGGCTCAGCGCTCCGTTTCAGGTTTGGATCACAATGTCCCATCGCTCCCATAGATCCAGCAACGGCCGGAACGCTCCCACAAAGGCAGTTCCGCAGCAGCCGCTGCCTTTCCAAGCCTGAACCCACATCCCAAAGCCCTCGAGCTGCTGGAGGCCCAACCCCATCTCAAGAACCTTCTTGTTTCACAGACTCACAGAACATTAGGGAATGGAAGGGACCTCGAAAGATCATCTGGTCCAATCCCCCTGCCACAGGAGGATCCCCTAGATCCAGTCGCATAGGAACAGTCCAGGAGGGTTTTAAACATCTCCAGAGAAGGAGACTCCACAACCTCCCTGGGCAGCCCCTTCCAGGGCTCTGTCACCCTCACTGGGAAGAAGTTTCTTCTCAGATTGATGTGGAGCCTCTTCTGTTCCAGCTCACACCCTGCCCCTTGTCCTATCATTGGGCGCCCCTGAGTTTCTCCTGGTTCCTGCAGCCCAGAGCTGGTGGCTGTTGTCCTTAACCAGTGGGTCAGCACGAGCAGCACCCAGGAGGACGCAGTGATGCTGGGCTTCCCCCAAAACCCACGCTGTAAGCCCCGGATGCCTTTGGGATCATCCAAGGGGCTGCTGATGGCGCAGAGCCGCGCGGTTTGGCAGCCGCAGCTCTAAAGAACAAGAGGCAGGGAGGGGGAAGCTGGTGGAAAAACGTCCCCTCCAGCCCTCCCGTTGAATTAAACCACATGTGTGTTTGTAAAACCCAGCGGAAAGGAACGACCCTGCAGCACATGTTGGAGAGCAGAGTCTTGTTTCAGGGATCTCGAGAAATGAGGGGCTGAAGGGTGAAACAGAATCGCCTGCAGACGGGGGCATTTGGAAGTGATTAACGGGCTCACGGGCTCCAAACCGAGAGCCAGTGCCTCGTGCTGCTAACAACTGTCAGCTACTCACAACCCGAGGAGGGGGGAAGGAATCCAGCCCAGCTCTGCACAGTCTAACACCCCCAGATCAGCAGAAGAGAGACCACCAGCCCAAACCACCCCCAGGTGCCTCCAGACCTCACCCTGCTGGGCAGACACCCCCACTCTGCTGATGGGAGGTTTGGAGGGGGAACTGTCACCTCACAGACGGTGCCCCCGCATTTGTAGACCAGGTCTGGCAGCCACATCATAGAATTTAGGGTTGGAAGGGACCTCCAAAGGTCCCACAGAGCTGCGGGGTGAAGTGCGATGGGAGCAGGAGAGGGGCTGGTGGCTGTACTGTGGGGCTGGATGGGGCTAAGGGGCTGAGCTGTAGGGGGTGAAGGCAGCAGGGAACTTGCTGCTGCTGCTGCTTCCAGCCTTCCCGTCATCTCAACGAGATGAGAATCTGCCCAAACCTGACTACCCAGTGCCCCAAAGGGAAGCCCCAGCAGCTGCACGCTGGGGTGCAGGCAGCTCAGCAGAGCGCTCACAGCCCTTTGAAACTTAAACCTGCTGCTTTTTCAGAGGGTTTTCAGCTCAGCGGAGAAAAACCAAAGTGATCCAGGGCTGTGCTGGTGGCATCAGGATCAAACGGCTCCGGAAATCTTCGTTAAGCAAAACTCACACCTCCCACTGTCCTGGGGAAACTGCTCCTCACGCCCCCAAATCCAGAGAGATTAAGGGTGTTTGTCTGCTCACAGCTAGCCCAGGGCATGGGGAGGGGGGTCAGCTCTGCTCAGGAGGGCTCGAAACCTTCTCCTGTACCAGTGTGTTACCAGGGACCCCCTCAGGGCTGCAAAAGCACTCAGAGCCCAGAGCTCTCGCACTGAGTTAGAGGCCATGGTTGGGTTGATGGTTGGACTTGATGGTCACACACCACAGGGCACCCAGTCCAACCCCCCGATACCCAGCAGGGCCAGCACTCCCCAGACCAGGCTGCTCACAGCCCCAGCCAGCCTGACCTTGAATGGCTCCAGAGAAGCCAGGAGCCTTCATCCCCCTCCCTGGGCAGCCTGTTCCAGTGATCTCTCACCCTCAGATTCCAGACCTTGTTCCTCCTGTCCAGCCTCACTCTGCCCTATTCCAGCTTGGAACCAGGACCCCTCGTCCTATCATCCTCTGCCCTTGGGAACAGCCTTCTCTACAGACCCCTCCCAGGTGCTGGAAGGTTGCTAGGTCCCCCCTGGAGCCTTCTCCTGAACAGCCCCAGCTCCCTCAGCCTGTCCTTGTAAGAGATGTCTTGGCTCTTGCAGGTCTTTTCCAACCTCTCTTCTCCTGTGATTCTCCCTCACTGTCTAGCCAGGACCCAGGTGAATCCCCCCAGGAGCAGCACTGCAGGTGACTGTGGACACCCATGGCCACCACCCAACAGAGCACCTCACCCCACTGCTGCTGTGGGAACACCCCTAGATACAGCCAGGACCCCAGAGGGCTGTACTGGGGGGCACCTCTGTCTGTCTGATGGGCAAGAGCCAGTCTGCCCGAGCTCCCTGTCCCAGCAGAGATGTTTGAGAGCACCCCAGGCCTGCCCACCCCACCTCAGAGACACCCAGACCCCACAGAAGCAGCAGGGAGGACGGTCTGTCCTGCAGCAGGACACCACAGCACGTCCCCACCAGTCTGGCCAGGGCCACTGTGGGGCTGGGAGCTGGGCAGGGATGAACCTCCCCACATCTCGTGTCTGAGAACACGAAGGGAAAGAGCTGGTTTGAATTTGCTGCAGTGAACAGTCGGTAACGCAACCAACATCTGGCAGCTTGAAATGAAACCAGACGGTTCTTCCTCTGCAGCAAACCCACCCTCACTCCAGGGACCCCTCCCCAGCCACACACAACTGGTCCCAGTGGGTGCCTCAGCGCTGCAACCCCCATGAAGGGTCTGTGCTGGGACAGACTCTGCACCTCCTGCCATTCCCTTGGTGAAGATCTGGCTCTTTCAGCAGCTCCCAGGGATTGATGGCGTCTGGGATATGAGCCCAGGACTCCTCACCCTCCCAGAGCCTGAGCTGCAGGGCTGCAGCTCCCATTGCAGGCAGCATCGCCCACCCCAGTAATGTGCCTCCCTCAGCTGCTCTCAGCCAGGCA
>JAOXOE010032584.1:0-10893 GCA_028565055.1 Phoeniculus purpureus
AGGGGGTGGGGGGAAGGGAAGAGGGGGAGGGAAAAATGAGGTGGTCCAGAGCAGGGGAAGGGCAAAGGGCTGTGGCCTGCCCCACTGGAATTTAACACGGGTAAGTGTAGAGTCTTGCATCTGGGCAAGAACAACCCCAGGTACCAGTATAGGTTGAGTACCAACCTCTTGGAGAGAAGAGCAGGAGAAAGGGACCTGGGGATTCTGGTGGACAGCAAGGTGACCATGACCCAGCAATATACCCTTGTGGCCAAGAAGGCCAACGGCATCCTGGGGTGGACCAGAGATGTTCTGCTTCCCCTCTTGTCTGCCCTGATGAGGCCACATGTGGAGTATTGTGTCCAGTTCAAGAAGGACATGGAGCTGCTGGAAAGAGTCCAGCACAGAGCAACGGGGGTAATGAAGGAAGTGAAAACCTCACTTATGAAGAAAGGCTGAGGGAGCTGGGTCTCTTAAGCTTGGAGAAGAGACTGAGGGGTGTCCTCATTAATGTTTATGAATATATGTGAAGGGTGGGTGTCATGAGGATGGAGCCAGGCTCTTCTCAATCCCATCTAATGATAGGACAAGGAGCAATGGGTGTAAGCTGGGACATAGTAGGTTCCACATAAATATGAGAAGGAAAACTTCTTCACAGTGAGGGTGACAGAGCACTGGAATGGGCTGCCCGGGGAAATTGTGGAGTCCTCTTCGCTGGAGACCTTTAAAACCCGCACAGGAAGTGACTCTGACTAGGTGATCCTGCTGTGGCGGGGTGATTGATCTACATGATCTTTCGAGGTCCCTTCCAATCCCTAGTGTTCTGTGAATCTGTGAGTTTCCAATACCACGGTGCATTTAACACTTTTTCCTCCTCAGTATAATTTAAAACAGCACCTTTATACATAAACCCCAATTGTTCTTGTTTTAAGGGGCAAAAGTAAAAATATTCAAATGTTTAATTTTCTATTGAAAAAATAACATTACTCCACAGAGGCTGGAGCTTTCTCCTTGGGTGTGTTTAAAAGTCGTGTAGATATGGAGATTAAGGACATAGTTTATCTGTGTGTTTGGTAGAATTAGGTTAACGGTTGGACCCGATGATCTTATTAAGTCTCTTCCAATCTGAAAGATTCTATGAGTCCGTGATTCTGACTATGTTGTCATCATAAAACTATTAGTCTTCTGCTCTCTAGAAATTACTTTATAGCAGTAAAGACACTGGTTAACTGACTCTTTAGGAAAGTACCCACCGGTGCTTTGCTGTCGTTGGGGGCAGTATTTCTGGGGTCACCTTCTCAGAACACAGTGATTTGGCCTTGCCTGTTAATGTGCGGCAATGTCACTGTAATTTCATGTTATTGTTGAGCGCTGCTGGAAGCCACCAGGGAGGCTGCTAGCTGGAAACAGTAAGAGGTGGGGGAAAAAAGAGAATGCGAAGACAAAGGCTGGAGTTCACTTGAGGGAGCTTCTGTTTGTATCTGGTTTTATGGTGCTGTGAAATTATACTGCTTACTGAATGTGATTTTTATTGTGGCGTGATTAGCTATTGTGGTTATCACAAGAGCTTCTTCTATTACCTCATGGAAACTGGTACTAGAGTTTCCCGAGTTTTGAGTGTTTTATGTTCTAGGCTACAGAAATGCCTCTTATAAAAAAGAACAAGGGCCAGAAGAAAGGAAATTACTGCAGCTTAGTGATGCTGGAGGTGATTGCTATTAGAAGAGAACACTTGAATTTCAAGAAGCCTTCCTGCAATGAACAGATTGCCTCATTTCAAGAACAGACGTTTTATCGTGGAGAACTACTCAAGCAGTTATGATTTTGCCCATTTCTTGCCATTGGTTTTGTTGTCTTCCCTTTTCTTATTGCCAGGCATATTTTCATAAGAGCAGAGCATATTGTTTCGGTTTCAGCTAAGTTTATATTTTCTACAAGAAACTGTATTACTTAGAATAACTGGAATTTTTTCCCTTACTGGGCATTAGGCTACTGGCAAGACAAATACAGGGACTCAGGAGATAAGCGACCTGCTAGTTTTGTAACCTCAGGATCCGAATGTTGGGATCAGAATTCTGGGAGCAGAAGTAGTCAGTCAAGTTGTCAATATCCACCCTCGCTATCTCCTTCTGTTAAATGCAGTGAAATTAAGGAGAAAAACAATTCCTGCTGTATGAAATAGATCCTGGATCTGTGTGACTATCTGAAATAGATTCTGGATCTGTGTGAGTATCATGGGCTGCTGGCTTGAAGTGCCAGGTGTTTTCTTGATAAAGAAGAGTCAACGAGACATTACAGTCAATCACAAAATACATTTCCATAAATACTTCTAGGAAGATACGAGTGCCTGGGTTTCATTCTGACCTCCAGAGAAAGAAATGGAGAAGTGACGGAGGAAACAAAGGTTTGAACTATCTCCTAGTTATGGAGATGGCATTGTGATTGAAGAGAG
Organism: Phoeniculus purpureus; assembly: GCA_028565055.1. Classification (NCBI taxonomy): domain Eukaryota; kingdom Metazoa; phylum Chordata; class Aves; order Bucerotiformes; family Phoeniculidae; genus Phoeniculus; species Phoeniculus purpureus. The sequence goes on from JAOXOE010032584.1 coordinate 2,432, forward strand.
TTTTATACACCTCTCCTCAAAGACCTAGATGCAATGCTGCTTGATGTCCACAGCTTCTAGTGAATCCTGTGGCTTTGTTAATGTTTACTTTGAATAATCTGTAGATATACCTGAATGTACATCTACAGAACTGAGTCTCCTGCCAGCGCTGCCTGTGGTGTCTTGGTGTGTGTCCTCACTCGGTCAAGTTTTGTCCCAAATGCTTTCATTACTGTTGCTATTAAGAGCTCTTTTCAGGGTTTTCATGCTTGGACCCCATCTCAGGGGTCAACAAGTCCCACCCCAGTAATATCACAGCAGAGCTGGTCTCCAGCTCCCCCAGGAGCCCTGTCCTTCCTGCACTGGGGTCTCACTGAACGAAGCCTATCCTTGGACCCATGTCCCAGCCTGGCCTCAGGCAGATGCCTGATGTCTTGAGCTTCTCTGTTGCCCCATGGGTCCCCTGGCTGGGGCATTGTAGACGGTTTCGGGTTCCAGTACCATGGTTCCAGTGAACAGCTTGCCTTCATGATGCCGTAACGTCTCTTTGTCATGAGAGGAATGAGTCTTGTGGTGTCTGGAGACTGGTGGTTGTTGGGTGGCCCTTAGTACTGTTTGACATCTTCACTGATGTGGTGAAGAAATGTAACTGTTAAATCACTTGCTGTTCGCTCCTCTAGTTCACTTGCTTCCTTTTCTGTGCCCAGGCACCTCCAGGTTAATGCCAGAGACTGGTTTCTTTATTTAGTATCTTTTCATTGCCCAGTATTCAAGTATTCTCTCCTGTTCTTAGGATCTGTAAGCAATCTCTTCCTCTCCCCAGAAAGCAACAGAGCACCGCTTTTTGCCTTCCTCCCTCGTTTTTAACCTTTATTTCTTTGGCAAAGTTTGTTTGAGCAGGACATATTCTTAAAAGCACTAACTCTGCTGCCCAGAGAATCCACACATCTCCTTTGCTGTTCCTGCTGCTCAAGAGTTAAGCAGTCTGGAGGACTCAATGACTTTTGATGTCTGCTCATTGTCAGTTCTTGTTTGGTGCCCAGCTTATTCAGAGGAATTTAGATGGGAAAAGCCAATAGACAAATGGATCACAACTTTGTTTGAAGGAAAAGTTGGATTAATGTATGAAAGGGAATGTTTGCTAAAAGTCTTCCTTGAGATGACAGTAGATTTAACATCGTGGCACTGTAATTCTGCTGACTGTGTTCGTGATGGCACGCAGGCAGCTCCGCTGGGGAGAGGCACTTTTCAATGAGCACAAAGTAGCTGTGAAAGCCCTAACAGGGGGTTTATTCTGCAGGCTGGTAAAGGACCTTTGCTGGGATGTCAAAAGGTGTGGTGTTTCAGTGATGCTAACCACCAGCAAGACCATTGTTGAGGTGGTGTTGTTACCTGTCTCAGTTATTTACTAGCCAGTATTTCTGTATAGAGAAGTGTCTATGCTATTTCACTCTTTTCATACCCTGTAACTGACTCTGTCCTGGGCTGTGTATTTATTCAGACACACCAGTGCAGCAGGCAGCAGTCTCAACATCCTCACACTCGCTCTGCTGTGTGGAAAACTTGCTGGGAGCATGAGAGACGCTGTTTCATTCCATCATTCATCTGTGAGAATTTGTGGCCAAATGTTCTCGTTCTATAGACTCATAGAATCATCATGGCTGGAAAGGACGTCCAGGATGATCAAGTCCAGCCCTCATCCCAACATCTTCATAACCCCTAGACCACGACCTCAAGTGCTCTAGCTACTCGTTTTTTTAAACACCTCCAGGAATGGTGACTCCACCACTTCCCTGGGCAGCCTGTTCTGGGTGCCCAACCACTCTCTCAAGAACTTCCTAAGATCCAATCTAAACCTCCCCTGGTGCAACTTGAGGCCATTTCCCCTCATCCTATCGTTAGTGATTTGGGAGAAGAGACCACCTAGTTGTAAACATTTCTGTTGCTATCAGCAGCTGTGATGGTGGCTCTTTGAGATCAGCTTCTCAGTGAAGGACAGAGTCAGAGAGTATAGAATGCTCATAACCTGTTGTAAATGGTGCTTCAAGGACTAGCACCTCACTTCCAAACCTCTGCTCTGTGTAAGCTGACTCACAGATGATAATTTTAGGGTAACATTTTTTCCTGCCCTATGTTTTGGTGGGTATGACTGAGAAATCCTTGCCTTGCAAAGCTGCAGTTACTCCTATGTATTTTGGATAAACCTGCAGAAGGTGTTCTGACAGAATTTAACCCTTTTCATCTGGGGAGTTGAAGGGCCTGGCTTCCAACAAGATATTTTCTCGCCAAAAGCTTTTAAAAGTCGTCTTGACTTCGTGATTCCTGGATGTGGTTCAGGCTAGGTGTAAAGTGTTCTAGGGAGGCGTAAGGCAGAAATGGGTCTCTCTGCCCCTTTGATTTCTAGCCAATAAAACTCCCTTTCTGGTTTTTATTAAGTATTGAACCTTCTGTCATCGAAGAGTTTATCACACTTGTTATGTCACCATTAATCCTTTCGGTACTACCAAGTTTTTCTAAATCCTTTGCTTGCAGTTGTGGGCTGTGGATCACCTCGCTCTCACAAACTCTTGCAGCATGCTCCACTGCACTTCCGAATGTGGCAAAGGGAAAAGGCCCTGCGTGGGAACAGCTTGCCTAGGCTTTAACCTTACTACAACATGGAGGAGGACCCCAGACATCAGAGTTGATGACCTGGAGAATGCAATAATCCTAGTCATATAAGAGGTGAAATATGTGCTGTGGAAGGCTCCATATGGCTGCTGGATGTTGTGTAACGTCGTACAACGTGTGTGTATAACACGACACACAATCTTGCGTAAAGTGCAGTCTCTAGTTAAAAACACATGGATTTGTTTTTTAAACTTCCCTTTCCACATTCACATGTTGGCACAAAGCCAAGAGCATCTGTTTTGACTTTTTGGAAAGAGCTGTGTGCGTAGTTCCAAGAGGCTTTTCTCTTCCATCAGTGTGGTGTGCTTTGCCTCTGGTTTAATTGCTAGTCTCTTCCATTCCTACAAATAGGGATGTTTACAGGAACATGTGATTCACCCATTTTTTAAGCAGTATTTTCACGTTCTTGATATCAAGGCAGCGAGCTCCAGTGCGTGTGGTGTTCTCGAGGCACAGCGAGTTTATAACGAGTCATTAGAATTTGTGTGTGATGCTGTAGCAGCTTTCGGGGCAAATGCCCTACCTACTGAGCGTTGCTAGTTTCAATCTGAGCAAGCACTAAAGCTAGCGGACACTCAGCAGAGGCTCCAGCATCCCACAAAGCATTAATAATAACTGTCCAAGATGAAGAGGCTTTAAGAGCAGCACCCGATCAGAAGCCCATGCTGGAAGAAACACATTGGGAAACTACTGTTCCATAAGCACAGAATTGAAAGAGCTGCATGAGGAAAATGACAGCCTATTAATTCCAGTTTGGAAGGCATGAATAGGATGTTTGATGAAGCTTAATTTTCTTCCAGCTCTTCAACCACGGATAAACTATTTAAGATGAAAGTATTGTGGAGCACTGCGCTTGTCGCTGTTTGTTATTTTGAAAAAGCAGGGGTCCTCCTCCTCCTGTTTGCTAATGACAAATGATGAGTTGGATTCAGGTCTCAATTTCAGCACTACAGAAGTGGGATGATTCCCTTGCCTGCAGTGACTTTGCTTCATGTTTATGGCAAAAAATGGAAGGAAGCCTCTGGACCAGTGATTTTAATGGCTTGCAAATAACAGAATGTGTTCTCGGACACATCACTGAGCTGTGGATTTTTTTGTTGAAAAAACCTTCAGTATATAAAATTTTAATTGAAAATACGTAATCTATGGAACAAGGTCATGTGCCACTGTTGTTGCCAAATGAGCCTCCCGGGCATCCTATGCCCTCTGTACTGGCCAAAATATATTTCACCTTTCAACAGAAGATCTCCTTGAATGTTTGACGGTGTCCTGTACGCAGCTAAGCGTATTTCAAGAGATTTAAACACAACCAAAGAGCAATCCACAAACTCTACAAAAACCCAGTGCTTCGGAAGGGAGCTTTCATCCCGAGAACACGCTCACATGCCAGCAGGTTGAGTTGGCTGGGAAGCTGTTGACAAAAGGCAATGAATTAATGCTGGAGACGGAGCCTGCCTCAATTCTTGCTTATCACTGTTTGCTGTACAAACAACCACGTTCACGTCAGTGAGCCATCTCACCTTTTATCAGACAAATGACAAGCTCATTGCAGAACATGCAGATCTGCACCGGACATGCTGGAGAGCTGGAGCAGAAGATGTTTCGTGACAGAAAAATTACAGCCTCCGCCCTTCTTGTGATCGTTTCTTCTCTTACACAGTTACCCTCTACAGCAATAAAAAGGATAGATGAGAGCATGCCGGCATCTATTGAAAAACACATTCATCAGCTCATAGATTACTTTCTCATTTTTTCTGTTCTTCCAGCCATTTTAGCGTGGGCAGAACAGGAGAGGTCATGTAAGACTGTGGTTTGCAGCTAAGGCTTCTGCCTTTTGTTTCCTCCATTCTTTAACGTGCAAGACGACAGGTAGCTGGAAGTAGTGTTTTTGAACACTCATTTTGCTAAACAGCTGATCAAGCGGTCAGGCCGTTGTCTTTACGATGATACTCAGGGGTTACAGTGTGTTACCTGTTAACCAGTGGTGGTCTGCAGGCTTTCTTTGTTCTCTGTTACGGGAGTCTGTACCAGAGAGCAAAGGGATATTACATTACTCCACTGTGACTAGCCAAAGCCAAGGAAGAATGTCTGATCAAGAATCAAAATATTTTGCCAACAAGTAGATAAATAATCTCACACAGAATCATAGAATGGTTTGTGTTGAAAGGGACCTTTCAAGGTTTTTCAGTTGAGTCCTCCTGCAGTGAGCAGGGGCATCGACTAAATCAGTCTGACCATGAATGTCCCCAGGTATGGGGCCTCCACCACCTCTCTCTCGGGGTAATCTGCTCCATTGTTTCACCACCTTCATTGTAAAAAACATCTTCCTAATATCCAGTCTAAATCTACCCTCCACTAGCTCAAAACCATCACCCCTTGTCCTCTCACAAGATGTCTTGCTAAAAGGTCTGTCCCCACCTTTCTTGTAGGGCCCCTTTAGATACTGAAAGGCTGCAATAAGATCTTCCCTGCAGCTTTCTCTTCTCTTGGCTGAACAACCCCAGCTCTCTTAACCTGTCCTCATGGAGAGGTGTTCTAGCTCTTGGATCATTTTTCTGACCCTACTCTAACAAGCTCATGTTCATCTTGTGTGTAAGGCTCCAAAGCTGGATGCAGTACTCCAGGTGAGGTTTCTCCAGAATGCAGTAGAGGGGCAGAATTGCCTCCTCTGAGCTGATGGCCACACTTTTTTTGTTGCAGCTCAGGATGTGATTTCCGTTCTGGGCTGCAAGCGTGCTTTGTTGGCTTCTCTGTGGGGCGGCTCTCAAGCACATCATTCCCCAGCCTGCAATGGTACTGAGGATTTCCCTGATGCAGGTGCAAGACGAACTTGCACTTGGCCTGGTTGAAACTTCTGAGGTTCACATAGGCCTACTTCTTCAGCTTGTACAGGTCTCTCTGGATGACATCCTGTCATCTGGTGTGTTGACTGCACCACTCAGCTGGGTGTCATCTGCAAACCTGCTGAGAATGTACTTGGTTACATGATGTCATTAATGAAGGCATTGAACAGCACCGATTGCAACACAGACCCCTGAGGACACCATTTCCAACCAATTCCTTATTCATGGAACGTCTAGCGAATTCCTTATTCATGGAACAGTCTACCCCTCAAATCCATATCTCTCCAATTTAGAGGGAAGGATGTTGTGGAGGACTGTGTCCAAGGTTTTACAGAGATCCATATAGATGGCATCCATAGCTCTTCCCTGTCCACTGATGTGGTCGCTCTGTAGCCCAAGAACAGAGAAGAAGAACAAGAGATATAGGAAGAAAACAGGACAAAATGTTGCCTACTATAGGCTGATGGTTTATTTGGGACAATAATTTTGCCAGTCCTAGTTTAGGTGAGGGTCACTGGAATAAAGCTTCTTTGAATTCTGGAAGGCTGGAAGCTGTATTTATTAGTTTTTCGTGCCGCTGTACCGGACGGAGCTAAGGTGAGCACGTTTGTTAGTGTCAAAAGGAAATAAAAACACCAACCAAGTAAACATCTGCAAAACTCCCAGCAGGAATGCACATCGTTCAACTCTGGAGAGTGTAATGAACGTGTCATCTGCTGAGTTGTTCCTGTCTGCGCTGATATATTTTAGATCGGGTTTAATGCTAACAAGTTGGGCTTAAAAGCATGAGGCTGTGGCTTGAACTGGTGCCTTTTAATGTCAGTGGAAAGGGTTCCAGGAAAGAATGTCAGGTCAACATTCTCTTCACTGACTGTTTATTTCAGTGGCACCGCTTAGCAGAGCAAGTTCTTGCTTCATGTCTGCAGGTAGACAACATTGAATGTGGTTGGTCTCCGCATTCGTTTCAGCAGACACAGAGGCTGAAGGGAACTTCCCACCAAGTTATACTCTAAAACATCATCCATTTGAACGTTCTTTGTTTGAGTGAGTAATTCCTTTTAATCCTGAAGTTATCTTCTCAACCGTAAGGTGGATCAAAGTGCAGTCAGTCCTTTCAGAGTGTTAGGAGTGCTGGAGACAGTAAAGAGATTCCTGGGGATCTTGGGCTAGAGACCTTGCGCTTTGGTTGTAGCTCCCTTTGCGGTTAATCTGCCTACAGTTCCAAGGCTTTCAGTGTACTTATAACTTCGGTGCAATGTCCTGAGTAAAACTTTCTGGGATGCAGAAGTAGCCAATCTTATTTCAAGTGAACTTTTTCCGCTTCAGTACTGACAATACTAAGGTGAGCTCACCGCCTCACTTATTAGCCGTGAATGAACGCTACCCATTGTGTTCACATGGTGATGTCTTCTGCCCTTTTCTCCTTGTCGAAGCTTGACAGATCTTCTGAACTGGTATAACAGTATTTTTATTCCATCAGTAATATTTCATAGTGTGAGAAACAAACACTTTATGTACTGTCCACAACTCTGCTAGAGTTGGTATTGGAGATTTTACGTTGGTCACTGGAAATGCAAGAGGTTATGTGCTCTGACTGACAGTAGTAAATACATGAAGAACATTATGAACCATGTTTGCCTTGTGCTTCTTCTAGGGTGAGTGAAATGCAGTGGGTCAGCTGGTCTTGTAAACACAGATCCCCCAGGATGAACAATTGGACTTAGTACTTTCCTTAGTTGCCAGTGTTCACCTAGCAATGTCCTATCGTTTGCATTATATCTAAAATACATTCTTCAAAACAGAAGAACCTGTACTTAAGAGTAATATTAGATTAATATCTGATACTGATCTGCATGTGAGAGAAATTATGCTCTTCCTTGTTTCAAAGTCTCTCAAGGAAAGGGAGGGGTCCTACATATAGCCTAGGGAGGAATGAAAAGGAATTGCCCGCAAGGACCTTTCCTTCCAACCTGGTTCCACTCTCCCTTCCATTTTACCCCAGCCCAGGGTAAAGGAAGATGAAGGATAGGAGAGGGAGGAAAAATGCTGACATTCTGTGCCTGTGGCATCTCAAAAGAACCACCAGCTAATGGGAGAGCCAAGGCAGCCCTGAGGTTAGTGGCTGATGCAGCAAGACAGCCCTGGGAAATACAGGATTTGTAAAGGCTGTTGCTTTTCCTTTTGTTGTAGTGTGCGGAGTGTTGTCCAAAGCCGTGCACAGTTGCTCAGGTCATGTTGTTGCTCACTCATGGATTTTTAAGTTGGGGCAGAGAAGTAGGATGGTCAGGGATTGGAACAGACTGCCCAGGGATGGGGTGGAGTTGTCATCCATGGAGGGGTTAAAAAAACCGTGTAGATGTGGCCCTGGGCAACAGGGTTTAGTGGGCGGGGTGTGATTGGTTTGACAGTTGGACTGATGATCTTGGAGTTCTCTTCCAACCTCTTATGATTCTGTGATTCTATCCTATGGTTCCATATGTGCACATTGGGGTTACAGGAGAAGGGAAAGGGGAGGAACATTCTTAAAATGCAAACCAGTACTTTAAGAACGAGTGCTGTCGAGAATATGTGCTTTAAAAGGTTGCATGCAGGCATGTCTGAGTTGAAAGGTAGGAGGTGACTCCATGAACGACCTAGGTGTAACCTTCTCCATTGGCACTGACAATTTACTCCTCAATGATGCCTTGCAATGCATGGAAGTTTTGAGAAGTGTGTGTATCACAGAATCATGGAACAGTTTTGGCCGGAAAAGACCTTAAAGATCATCATGTCCAACCTTTTCCTAGCCCTGTCAGCACCACTAAGCTCTGTCCACCGATGCAACAGCTACCCTTCTCTTCAACACCTCCAGGGATGAGGACTCAACCCCCTCCCTGGTCAGGCTCTTCCAGTGCCTGACAACCCTTTCAGGAAAGAAATTCCTCCTGACATCCAACCTGAACCTCCCCTGGTGCAGCTTAAGGCCATTTC
>JAOXOE010032585.1:0-10893 GCA_028565055.1 Phoeniculus purpureus
CATAACGGATTGGAAGGGACCTCAAAAGATCATCTAGTCCAATCCGCCTGCAACAGCAGGATCACCTAGACTAAGAATCACCTAGAATCGTATATTTCTAAATCAGAATCATGTCTAGGATCCTCCACATACAGTTAAAAGTGATGAATTAGCAATATTTCTATCTTTAAATTCCTCATAGTAAATTATGCAATCACAGAATTACTGAGGCTGGAAAAGACCTCTAAGATCATCAAGTCCAGCCCATGACCTAACATCACTGCATTCCTTCTGATCTTGAAGTCAGGATATATTTACACATTACAATTTTACTCTTTTTTATATGGCAAATACTAGAAGTAAAGAAGAAGAAAAAAAAAAACCAAAGACAAAGGAAGCCAAATTTCCAAAGCTACGATATTTACGATAGCTATAGGGGAAAAGAACAGAGATCACGCCTTATCTTCACGGCATCTCAATCCTTTTTGAGATTAATCCTCCCTTTTTTAAACTAAGAAAATAGCCTTATCGTCAGTAACACTGTGAGACTCGTTATTCAACCCATCTGTAAAGAAAAAACCCAACCAAAATAAACAGTAACACATTTTAAACCCTGGAGATTATCTAACTTCTTTTTCTCTCAAAGGTGCTGTTTAATTCTGGAGATCATCTATTATCCCTCACCTAGAAAGGTCACGGGTGAATCGCATGAGCGAGGCGACAACCCTCCAGGCAATGAACATATTACCTATCTTCTTTGGCTAGTCTTTACACAACAGAAAACAGATTACTAAACAGTTTTAAAGAGAAATATTTCTCTTGATCTGCTTCTTGTTTATTTTGGTCACTCAGTGTCATCCATCCTACTTGCTACCAGTACATCCTAGCAGAAATTCACAGAGAACTGCAAAGTCACAGGTTGTGGGTCTACGTCGTATATAGTAAAATTAAAAGGACAGCTGCAAGCTTCAGCTTCTACTTATAGACAAGTTTTGAAACAGTTAATCATAGAATCATTTCAGTAGGAGAAGAACTTCAAGAGGAGTGGGTGAAGAGACACTATAGGTGGAATGCTGGGCTAGCTAAGCAGGGTTGGGCCTGGTTTGTACTTGGATGGGAGACAGTCTGGGTACACCAGGTGCTGCAGGCTGACCCTGCTCCAGCACAGGGGTTGGACTTTAGATGATCTTTTGAGGTCCCTTCCAACCTGTAACATTCTGTGACCTTCAAGATCATCAAGTCCAAACATTAACCTAACTCTGCCAAGTCCATTGCTAAACTGTCCCTAAGCTCCACACCTACACAACGACAGAACTACTGAGGCTGGAAAAGCCTTCTGAGATCATGCAGCCCAGCCCAGGACCTAACATCACCACAGTGGCCAGATCAGGGCACTAAGGGCCACAGCCAGGCTGTCCTTAAGCACTTCCAGGGATGGACAACTTAACCACCTCCCTAGGCAGCCCCATTCAATGCCTGATGATCCTTTCAATAGAGAAATTTTTCCTAGGGTCCAAACTAAACATCTATCAGTGCAACCTGAGGCCATTTCCTCTTGCCTTATCACTTGTTACTGTAATAAGAGACCAAACCCCAGCTCTCTGTAGACCCCTTTTTGGCAGTTGTACACAGGAATAAGGTCTCTTCTCATCCTCCTTCTCTTCAAACTAACCAGTCCCATCTCTCTCAGTCACTCCTCACAGGGTTTCCTCTCCAGATCCCTCTGCAACCCTCCAACCTCATCGTCCTTCTTTGGACCTGCTCCAGTCCCTCAATATCTGTCTTGTATTGAGGTGCCCAAAACTGAACCCAGTACTCAAGGTGTGGCCTCACCAGTGCTGAATACAGGGAAGCAAACACTTGTCTGCTAGCCAGACTACTTCTGAAACAAACCAGGATGCCACCTGCCCGCTTCAGCACCCAATCTTACTGCTGGCTCATATTTAGCCAATTGTGAATCAATACTCCTAGATATCAACTTCCTATTCTTCCCCACAAGTTATTTTTAGAAGTCAAACTGTCTCAATAACGCTTTATGCAAACAGATTCTACGTGTAGTTAGATTTGAAGAGGCATTCACATAGTGTGAAGACTTTTCACATATTCTTTAGCCAAGAGGGGTTTTTTATTCATCAAAGAACTGCACATGCTTTATTGTGGATTATAAAGGTGTAAGTATTACTAATGTCTAACTAAACTCAAGGCAATGATACAATCTTTTAAAAAACTGTATTTTTCTTACTGTATACAGATTATTTTCTTCTTTAGGTTTATTCATGTGAGCCTTCTTTAGTGCGGGGCTCAGTGAAGACATGAGAGGCTTTTGGCCTGAAAACACCTAAAAATTGTACTATATCTGTCTTACAAATCTGCTTCCCATGAGAGACTGCCTGCTCACAAAACTGATTCCTACCATCCATCTACCACTGCTTCAGTCTTCCAGTGGAATAGGCTGATTAATCACTATCACTTTGATGACATTCGGCTCTGTCTTTACCCTACTGATTCTAATTGGACCAGCACTACGGAATATTCAGATACATAAAATATCCCAAAACAAATGTCCCCTGGGTGGAATTTCTCTTGTTTGTTTCCCTCAGTTGCATGTGGATGATGGGAAAGGTGTAGACGAGGGGAAATGGCATCAGGATGAGGGGAAATAGCCTCAAGTTGCATCAGGGGACGTTTAGATTGGATCTTAGGAAGAAGTTCTTTGCTGAGAGAGAGGCTGGGCAGTGGTACAGGCTGCTCAGGGAGGTGGTGGAGTCCCCATCCCTGGTGATGTTGAGAAACCGAGTAGCCAGAACACTAGACGTGGTCTAGGGGTTAGGGAGCTGTTGGGATGAGCACCGGACTTGATGATGCTGGAGTTCTCTTCAAGCCATGATGATTCTATGATTCTATTGCTCCCTGTGTGGTAAGTAGCAGTCTCTTGGATGGTTTCAACACTCATCTAGAAATACTGGTCAGGGCCATGATGAGATCTTATCAAAAGTTCTAAGAAATTAAATAACCAGTGTATTTTGGGAAACAATTTGTCCTCCTTTTCTCTCTATGATTTCACTCCCCTAAATGAACCTGGTTTCACATTAGAGAAGGGCAGATTGAAATGGGCTGTTAGGAAGAAGCTCTTTAGGAGGAGGGGGGTTGAACACTGGAACAGGTTGCCCAGGATGGTAGTTGAGGCCCCACTCCTGGAGATATTCAAGGGGAGGCTGGATGGGGCAACCTGCTCTGGTTGAGGATGTCCCCGCTTACCACAAGGGGGCTGGACTAGATGATTTTTGGAGGTCCTTTCCAATCCAGGACATTGTGTGAGGATGTTCTGGATTAGGACATTTTGTCTTCCCAAAGGAGTCCTGCTTGCACGAAATGGTTGAACACCTGTCTGCTGGTGCGAAGTAGTGAGTGAGTTCCTTGATTTGCTAGGCTTGTACACACAGATTTGCTTAATTTACTATATTAACTTTGGTTATTAAGCCTACAACACACTTTTATAACATTTGTATTATAGAGAGATGTATTTAATGTGAAATATACGTGGTATTTGCACTGTATCTGCTGAAGAATGTGATTCATATTGCTTCTTAAATCTTTTTGTGCTAATGGTCTATTTTTAGATCTCATTTAAAACCCCTTTTATTTTTAATTACTCAATAGATTTAATTTATTGAAATAATTCTTTACTGTTAAATGATTTTTTTAGGGCTGCCTCAGGCAGCTATCTACATTTACTGTAGTTACCTGCATGAGTAATTGTACTATTAGAAATATAATTTCAGACTACATTGTTCAGCAAGTGTCTTGTTGAGTATTTAAAACATTTTCATTAAAATGTTCATATTACAATACAAATAAAAGTTTTGCATCCTATCTTGTAAAATAATATTACGATCAAAGTTCTAGCTGAATCTGGTGTCCACTTCCGGGTCCCTCAGTTCCAGACGGACACAGAACTGCTGGTGAGAGTCCAGCATAGAGCCACAGACATGACAAAGGGAGTGGAGCATCTCCCTGATGAAGAAAGGCTGAGGGAGTCTCTTGAGCTTGGAGAAAAGGAAACTGAGGGGTAACCCCATGAATGTTGATCAGTATGGGAAGGGTGGGTGTCAGGAGGATGGAGCCAGGCTCTGCTCAGGGGCATCTAGTGAGAGGACAAGGGGCAATGGGCATGAGCTGGAACATCAGAAGTTCCACATAAATATGAGAAGGATCATCTTCCCAGTGAAGGTGACTGAGCCCTGGAACAGTCTGCCCAGAGGGAGTTTGTGGAATCTCCTTCTCTGGAGACGTTTAAAACCTGCTTGGCCATGTTCCTGTGCAACTGGATCTAAGGGATCCTGCTGTGGCGGGGGGACTGGAGTGGATGATCTTTCAAGGTTCCTTCCAATTCCTAATGTTCTATGATTCTGTGATCTTCATATCTGAAAAGGCTAATAAAATAAAACTGCTGAGAATTCTATTTCATTGTGTATTCATAAGGAGCTTGCAAAAACATATTCTTCTTTCTTGTAATTAATCTCCTGTAGTCACTTTAACTACACTGTTTTTATTCATCCTGTATAGTAGTTTAATCAGGTTCTTTAATAAGTTATAAATCTACAAATTTTATAATCATATTCTCAGATTCTCTCATTGTATTGCCAGAGCTGAATAATACATGGGGATCTTATTTTAACACTATAATTAAAAATTAGTCATCATCCTTTTAAGAGGGAAAACATTCTCCTATTTAAAAAAGAGGAAAGTAATAAAGGAAAGGTACAGGATCATAGAATCATCCTGGCTGGAAAGGACCTCCAGCATCATCAAGTCCAGCCCTCATCCCAACATCTCCCTAACCCCTAGACCGTGGCCTCAAGTGCTCGAGCTAACCGGTTTTTCAACACCTCCAGGGATGGGGACTGCACCACCTCCCCGGCAGCCTCTTCCAGTGCCCAACCACTCTCTCAGCAAAGAACTTCCTACTAATCTTCAATCTAAACCTCCTCTGATACAACTTGATGTCAATAATAATACAGGAGTACAGATAGATCATGGAATGCAGATGCTCAGTATTATGGAAATTCTCATATCTTACTCTTGTGATGATTTATTTAGAGCGGGGAAAAAAAGGAAAAAAGTGAAACAATTAAAATTTATGTTAACTAATGGCACAATGAGCACCAATGTTGAGATACTGCAGATATGCTTCCTTTGAATTGCTGCTGAAATGATTCTGCAAAACACTTTTATTCTAGCAAGTGGGAAAAAAAATTGTTTAGAGAGATGGTGAAATAAGAAAATTAGCCTCCAGTCTTCAAAGTGAACTGATAAGCCTCTTGCTGCATGAGGTTTCTCAACCTCTCAGCTGAAAAACTGGCTATTCTTCACTTAAAAACACAGTTATAAATGTAGAAGGACTTTCTGCTTTCATGTTTTCCTTCTGTCTTGCCTTTGTATAACTTTACTTTTAATTATCTGCAAATTATGAGGACTATTAGAAACAATGAATTATTTAAATACATGAGGAAAATAATGTATTTTCAAAAGATTTGACTGCTCTTTTGCTACAGAGACCTTCAATAAAGTACAGCATCATCTCTTATTTTTCTCTCTGACAAGGTTTTGCAAGGTCACCTTCTGACATAAAAGCTACTTCTCGAGAATAATATGGTGAGACTACAAGTACAGGCACCTAGAAGGGGGTTGTAGCGAGACTGGTGCTGGTCCTATCATTACTAATGATAGGATGAGAGGAAATGGTCTCAAGTTGCATCAGGGTCCTCTCTTGGGCCATCAGCAAACTTCAGTTAATTCAAAGAGAGAAGCAGCCTGTCTTTCTTTTTGTATGAGAAGCAAGACTGGACTAACATCAACACCCAAATTCAACACCAGCTTTAGCAAAATTCTGTCTGCTTCAGCATTTACACTAATTACATGTTACCACCGTTTTCATTAATCAGAACAAGACAAAGAAATTAATGGAGGTATTTTAAATTTCATTTTAAGGGCCAGTGTAAATAAATTCAAGCTCTTAATTAGCTCAGGCAATTTAAAACCCTTATTAACTTGCCTGAGTAACTAGTCTATGTGATGTAAAGACAGAACACCTGCCCCTTAGGTCAGTGAGTGCTGTGAATTTAGTTTTCCTACAGCATTAAACTAGCTTTAAACTTAAAACTATCTCCATAGCTACAAGCCTCTCAGTTCACGAAGGACACAGAGCTGCTGGAGAGAGTCCAGTGCACAGCCACAAGGATGATGAAGGCAGTGCAGCATCTCCCTGCTGAGGAAAGGCTGAGGGAGCTGGGGCTCTTGAGCTTGGCAAAAAGGAGACGGAGGGGTGACCCCATTAATGTTGATCAATATGTGAAGGGTGGGTGTCAGGAGGATGCAGCCAGGCTCTGCTCAGGGGCATCTAATGGATAGGACAAGGGGTAATGGCTGTGAGCTGGAACAGAGGAGGTTCCACATCAATATGAGAAGGAATTTTCCATATTTATGTGACAGAACCCTGGAAGGGGAGGCCCAGGGGGATTGTGGAGTCTCCTCTGGAGATGTTTAGAATCCGCCTGGCCACGTTCCTGTGCGACTGGATCTAGGGGATCCTGCTGTGACGGGGGATTGGACTCGATGATCTTTTGAGGTCCCTTTCAATCCCTAATGTTCTATGATTCTGTAAAGTCCTCCTCTCCCTGCCAACCTGGAGTTTCATCATCTTCTACACCAGGATGAAGCTCACTGTAAGCTCTGCCATCACATCTGCCAATATGGGAAGCAATTTGAGCAGTTATACTTCAAGCTATTCCAGAAAAATGACAGAATATATCTATGTGAATCAGATCTTTAACTTCTTACTCAATTTTCACTCAACCTTTATTCAGACAGATTCCTTTAGGTTTGCAGTCATTCTATGATCCGGCACAACGCACAAACAGCAGACATTGGTCTGGTTCTTTCATTCAAACGTTTACCTGTCTTGATTAAAAATTGATCTTGGACTACATAACATGGATTTGGCTTTATAGATCTCCCTCTCACCGTGGACAATATTTGAACTTCTCTATCAGAAGAGTTTTGAGGAATGAAGGATTTTAATATAAACTCTTTTTGATTGACGGTTTGACAAGAAATATCAGTATAGTGTAAATTGAAGAAAACTGTTGTATAAGCCAGCTCTCTGTCAAGATAAACAATGGTGATTTGGAAAAGAAGGTCATTTATTATGATTTTTGGAATTAAAACTCATCCAGCAGTACACCTGATCCACCATGTCTGGTGAGAGGAATTTATTGCTGTTTCTCGGTACTGAAAATGAAAAAGTTCATGCTGTCGTTGGCTGACCTTTAGAAAGAAAAATGTAGCTGGCTTGTGAGCAAAGGCATTTCTTTCACCCTCGCGTTCTTCATTAGGGTTCTCTACATAGTTTTACACCACTTCTGAAAGTCTGCCAGCATAAATCAAATGTTCTGTTGTCACAAGAGCACAATGGGCTCATTGTATAAATCTTTGATTAACAGTAATGCTTCATACATTTTAATTTCAGACGAAACGGTCAATATGTGGAAGCGGTAGCCTGCTAAGGATCTGTGGGAGCCCACTAAGCATCTGCGTTTTGTTTAAATGATTCCAGGCAGGGCTCCGAAATCACAGAAAGGTAGGGATTGGAAGGGACCTCCAAAGATCATCCCGTCCAATCCCCCTGCCACAGCAGGATCACCTAGATCAAGTCACACAGGAACATGGCCAGGCAGGTTTTAAATGTCTCCAGAGAAGGCGACTCCGATCTCCATATAGTGAAGAGAGAAGGCAGGGTGAGGTTTGTTGTTGTTAGCAGCCTTTGAGAAAGAGGCAGCGCTTCCAGCTGAGCAGCCTGTTTCTCTTGTGTCAGCTCCAGCTCAGTGAGCTGTTCAAGTTCAGGTCAGAAATCCCACAGGACTAGGGAAAATAAAGAAAGAAGAGGGAGAAAAGGGCATCTGGGGGACTGTGTGTGGTCATGGGGAAGAAGCGAACCTCTTCAGCTCCACACAAAATGACACTTTGAGATGCCTGTTAGGTTCTGCAAATGTGCTTGAAAGGCCAACTCTGAGATACCTGCAAATAATTTCATCCATTATCCTCATTTCATTTGCAGGATTGTTCTCTGGAAACGTTTAAAACCCTCCTGGCCATGTTCCTGTGCTACTTAGTCTAAGTGATCCTGCTCTGGCAGGGGGATTGGGCTGGATGATCTTTCGAGGTCCCTTCCAGTCCCTGATGCTCTGTGATTCTGTAAAGGGGTATCTACCGCAGAAAGTGTCTGCGTTATAAAACAACATAGGAGACGAGGCTGTTTTATTTTCATAACCATTCCACTTCTTTTCCCCCTACCATTTTTTCAATGAAGAGTTCTCTTTTATGGCTCAAGAAGTTGCTAAGTCCCCCCCCATTTTTTGTTTTGACTTTAATTCTGTCAAACAGGCCCTGTGAAGAGCTGCTGAAGGAACTGGGAGGAAGACTGTGAAGAGGAGGCTGAGAGGAGACCTTCTTGCTCTCTACAGCTTCCTAAAGGAGGTTGTAGCAAGGCTGGTGCTGGTCTCTTCTCCCAAATTACTAATGATAAGACGAGAGGAAATGGCCTCAAGTTGTGTCAAGGGAGGTTTAGATTGGATCTTAGAAGAAGGTCTTTCCTGAGAGAGAAGTTGGGCACTGGAACAGGCTGCCCAGGGAGGTGGTGGAGTCATCATTCCTGGAGGTGTTTAAAAATTAAGTAGATCTAGCACTTGAGGCCATGGTCTAGGGGTTGGGGAGATGTTGGGATGAGGGCTGGACTTGATGATCCTGGAGTGGCTCAATCTCAGTGGCTTCAATCAAGGCTTTCCATTCGTGATGGTTCTATGATTCTGTCTAATTCTGTCTGATACTCTACAGTTCACAGGCAGTTCATGTACCTCTCTGTAAGAACATCGAGTGATTTGTATTTATTCCTGTGTTCATACATTTATTCTAATCCAGTACTTCGTTATACTGGGAGGAGTGGAGGTTGAGGCTCTTGGTTAAGAGTGAATTGGTGGCTTTAAGTCACTGCTGGATTTAAATGTTAATTGCTAAAAGGGAAGTGGGAGCAATACGTGGGCATGCAAAAGAATTGCAGGTGATCACACAAGTGGGTGAAGGTGATGATGAATTGTAGCTCCTTTTCATAATGTATTCCCTGTGCACGGCTTTGGTTTGTAATGATTCTTGCTAAAGGAAGTGTTTTCTGTAGCTGAAGCCACATGAAACGGTCCGTGTAACGCCTGAACCCCAAGTCTCCCATTTTCCTGATGATATTCTTAGGCATTTTTCTCCATGGATGTGGAGTTAGGAGAGGGTTTTTTTACATGATTCCTTTTTGGCACCTTCAACACTTGTCTCTCTTTCCTAAATTAGAAGACCAGGGGTTTTGCATTTCACTCCCAGTTTATCTTCCCTCTTGATGCATCATAGAGATCTTTTCCAGCCTCAGTAATTCTGTGCTACTGTGATCAGCCTGTGGTGACTGTCACGGTGATACCTGCCATAGGGCTGCACTGCTGCTGTGTCCTCTCGAACACATTTGTGCCTCTTTTCTGTGAGGTTTCGGCGATGTGTCTTCTCGGCAGTTACTTGTGATCATTCCTTACAGGATCACCGGAAAATAGACATTAGTTTGCCGTAAGATCACAGAATCACAGAAGGACTGAGGCTGGAGAAGCCCTCTGAGCTCAGCCAGCCCAGGACCCAACATCACCACAGCAGCCACACCAGGGCACTAAGGGTCACAGC
This sequence comes from Phoeniculus purpureus, assembly GCA_028565055.1. Classification (NCBI taxonomy): domain Eukaryota; kingdom Metazoa; phylum Chordata; class Aves; order Bucerotiformes; family Phoeniculidae; genus Phoeniculus; species Phoeniculus purpureus. The sequence goes on from JAOXOE010032585.1 coordinate 9,748, forward strand.
CAGACTGTCCTTCAACACCTCCAGGGATGGGGACTCCACCATAGCCCTGGGCAGTCCAGTCCAGGCTCTGATCACCCTTTCCATGAGGAAGGGCTTCAAAAGCCAACCTAACCCTCCCCTGGCAGCCTCAGGCTCTGCCCTCTCGTCCTGGTGCTGGTTGACTGTGAGAAGGCCCAACTCCCACCCGACTGCGACCTCCCTTCAGGGGGTTGGAGAGAGGGAGAAGGTCCCCCCTGAGTCTCCTCTTCTCCAGGCTCAACACCCCCAGCCCCCTCAGCCTCTCCCCACCAGCCTTTCCCTGCAGTCCCTTCCCCAGCCTCGCTGCTCCTCTGGACCCGCTGCAGCCCCTCAGTCTCTCTGCTGAAGTGAGGGGCCCAGCGCTGCCCTCAGCACTCGAGGGGAGGCCTCAAGAAGTGGCTGCTTCTTCTTGGATGGCCAGAACTACCCAAGACGATCATTCTCTTGCTAGGCTGGTTCTGGAGCAGAAATCTGCTTGAGTAGATGGGATTTGTCTGTACAGGGGGACTTAAAGGAGAGAATCACAGAACTTTCGGGACTGGAAGGGACCTCGAAAGACCATCCAGCCCAATCCCCCTCCACAGCAGGACCCCCAGATCCAGTCACGCGGGAACACGTCCAGGTGGGTTTTAAACATCTCCACAGGAGCGTTAGGGCTGCATTATCTTATGCACGATGTCGTTTATTCCTCAGATTCATCTTTTAATGGATTTTGTTGTAAAATATCCCCATTAAGCCTCAATTCGGGCCTGTGTTTTTTCTTGGCCTCCCAGGTTTACTGATGGCAGACAATACTGCGTCTTCGGGGGGAAGAATCTTGCGTGATTGACGATCACACATAAAACTATTACAGTAATAAAACATTGCACAGGCTTTCTAGGCATTTGTGAGGATTGTGAGGCTTTATGACCCTAGGAAACACTGGCTGCAGTGGAAGTTTTAGAGTTGCCGTAAATGCTTTGCACAGAGTCACAGAACATCAGGGGTTGGAAGGGGCCTCCAAAGATCATCCAGTCCAATCCCCCTAACACAGCAGGATCCCCTAGATCCTGTCATTAGGGATTGGAAGGGACCTCGAAAGATCATCCAGTCCAATCCCCCTGCCACAGCAGGATCCCCTAGATCCAG
>JAOXOE010032586.1:0-10893 GCA_028565055.1 Phoeniculus purpureus
GGGTTGCCCAGGGAGGTGGTTGAGGCCCCATCCCTGGAGGTGTTTAAGGCCAGGCTGGATGGGGCTCTGGCCAGCCTTATCTAGGGTGGGATGTCCCTGCCCATGGCAGGGGGATTGGACTAGATGATCTTTTGAAGTCCCTTCCAACCCCTAATGATTCTATGAAATTCAAACCAAAATCAAACGATGCAATAGTGGAGCAAGACCACAGGTACGTTTTTTTTTAATCACTAAAAAATGTGGCCTCACAATACCCATAAATCAAAAGTGCATGAGTAGCTTTGTAAATTAACATGAATTAGAAACACAACATTTGATAGATGAAAAATCAAGCCCAACAATTCTATTTTCCCAGAAACCCACATTTGTAACTTTGTGCATGCTGAAAATACTAAAACAAATATTAAATTAAAGTTCTGATTAACTACGACAGCCTACCAGAAATTCCAGGTTTTCTCAGAGGAAAAAGGCACTTTGTAGCCCTGAGAGTGTAGCTGGCACAGGCAGACAATATTTTTATTTAAACAGAAACAGATTTTAATAATACAGATGCCAAGCAAAATTAGCTGTAGGTTTACCGCAGTCAGTGAACACACGCTCTTCCTATCAGAATAAGTGGTAGGGATGCTGGACCTTGCCTTCATTAAAATTTTGTGCAGGCAGATGTGCTAGATCTTAATAGTTATTTTAAAGCAGTGTGTAAGCATATTTTAAAATGATAAATTATGCTACAAAAATAGTTATTGTGACTGAAAGACACAAATAATATTTCAGATACAGCAAATAACATACAGTTATTAGATATATGTTTAGCATATCTGTAAATAGTCCCCAAAACACACTGAGAATGGACAAGACCTTCAAATGAAATGGTGCCAGTTCTGAAGATTTATGTAACATTATGTCTGCCTTTGATTTATTGCTTCGTGTTGTTGGAGTTTGTTTTGAACTGGATCAATCCTGTCAACAGTTGTCCTGTTCTTTATAGGCTCTATAAATAATCAAATCTAAATATATTTGTAGTTACCCACCTTGTCATATATAGCTGGTGAGCAATCTATTTCTGGTGAGCAGTCAAGAAAAAGGTCATATTTTCAAGGACTTCTTATTTGATTTGTATTTGTTACTGCCTTTGGCTTCAGTACAGCAGAACATCCAAAGACGTTTCATTGCCTTGCTCAGTGGAGGTCTTAGAAAACAATTTTCCACTTTTGAAGAAGACTGAGAGAGAAGCTAACAGAGAGTCATTTTTATTTGTTGTTCTCAATCCCAAATACGTATGGTCTCTAAAAATGCATGAAACACATACTTGAATCCCCTGAATTTGGCCATCAAATTAAATATCCACAGTGAAAGCTTGTGGCAGGTATGGAGTGGGTTAGTTTGTGTTTGTTGATCAGTCAGGTATTCAAGTTTTTTTGTTGTTGTTGGTAAGGTTGGACTTGGTGATCTGAGAGATCCTTTCCAACTGTGACTATTCTGTGATTCTGTGAACATTTAACCAGAGAATGAAGACCAACAGTTTAGCTTGTATCTTCCTATATGCCCTGGATGTGAATGTGCTTTGCTGACACATGTGCTGCTACAAAGCTCAGGGTTTTGAGAAATTGCTGAAATTGGTTTTATATATCCTCTCTTTAAAGTATAAAACTGGTTCTTGCAAAACTCATTGCTAGGATGTGCCAGAATATGTGCCAAAATAATCACGTTGTTAGGGCTGCATGACTAGTCCCACCATGTAATTCCTTCACAGTTTTTTTGTCATATTCTATCAACTCCTCTCTACAACGATCTGAAAGGCAGAGATGTTGATGCTGGTGTATTCACAGGTAATTAATGACAGAACCAGAGGGAAGGGCTTCAAACCTCGACAGGGTAGGTTTAGACTAGACATCAGGAAAAATTTCTTCCTGGGGAGAGTGGTCAGGCGCTGGAATGGGCTGCCCAGGGCGGTTACCATCCCTGGATGTGTTTAAAAGTAGCTTTGATGTAATGGTTAGGGGTGAACTTGTAGAGTAGGGTTGATGGTTGGACTCGATGATCTCAAGGTTCTTTTCCAACGTGAATGATTTTATGATTCTAACTTACTAAGGAGACATGCAGACTTACAGCACCCCTGTATGTGTGAGGAAGGGTGTATGAAAAAAGAGGCATGGTTAGTGAAGTACATTTAGAGACCAATCTGCTCTAGAAATTGAACATCAGCTGAACCTAAAATTAGTGGTAATGCTAATGTCAGTAATTAAGACAGAGAGTGCATGACCTGTAGTAGGATTGTCGCAATAACCTGGTTTGCTTACCCTGCCTTTTCAGCAAAGGATGAAATGACAAAACGAATACTTAGAGAATAAATTGCTTACTTTTTTTGAGTGTTTATAATTTATGGGCAATCTGGCTTTTCCCAGAATAGATATAAGTTCTCAGTTCAGTAACATGCTAAGTAACTTATCCAAATTGATAAAAAGGAGGGAGAAAACCCCAGGAAAAAAATCTGTTTCTTTTCTACGTTTTCAACATTTTGTTCAAGAATGCTGTTTTAAAGCAGAGAAATCTGGAATGGAGGTTTATTGTGTATGTGTGCTCTCTGAAAAGAATAGTTGACTAAACTTTTCATCTACAGAAACTTCTCACAGGGAAAAAAAAGGCTGCAAAGGAAAATAATGTCTGTTTTAAATGTCACTTGATGCATCAGTTACAACTGTGTTCAGGTGTTAGTTGAAGACACTTCATATCTGATTTCTTTTTAACAAATTCACCTTTGATTATTTGATTCAAATTGAGCATTTCTAATTAAATACAGTGGTGGTACAAGCCAGAAGAACCCAATTTCCCTTAGAAGCATTACAGACAAAGAATGAGCAAAGCCGTACTCAAGCGCATGACTTAGTACTGTGATATGCAGAATAATATTGTGTCAGCTGAAGGCAGGTTTTACTTTAGCTGTAAATCATAGTTATGGCTCAAAAGGCAACAGGATTAGGATGAGAGGCACAGTTAAACCATTACCATTACTCTTCCTGCAGGAGGCCTTATACGATCTTGTAGGGCTTTCTAGCACAGTCACAAAGCAAAATACTTTTTTCTGACTGTGTGAAAATGTTTCACAAAATCATGAAATCTCAAATATGATTATATTAGAAATATATGTTAAGCCAAAATTGTTCATACTTGTTTCCCTTAGGACTGCAATACAATCTTAAAGGTTTTGTTCCTGCTACATTTCACAGACTGATGCTTCTCATGCAATTTTTAAGCAGAGATAAATTGGTTAATCTGTGATTTCAACCTTTAATTGAATGTTTAAATAGATAAACTGCATCTAACCCCTTCCTGAGATGTCTTCCCTTCCCTGAGCTGCTCCCTGCTCATCTCGAAGAGCCTGTGAAATGGAGTAGCTGTCACTTGTATGCCAAGGTGTGGGTGTTCCTGTAGAGATGAAGTCACGCTTTCCTTTGGAAGACAAGGGCAAAAGAGAGCGTTGCAAACTATGTGACACCAGCAAGTTTCTTCTGATAGACAGCATGATGTTTTAAAGAAATCATTTAGCATTAGAAATCTGAACATGATAAAAATAGTAATCATAATCATCATTACAGTCTTCTTTTGGAAGAGAGGACTGGCAAGTTCTATGGTTCTACGGAACTTATTACAAACAATCATGCTAAGAACGAAGCAATGATTTCAAGATGCTTTTAAGTGGTATTTGAAGAATATGAAGATACTTTCATCCTTGAAACAATTAAACCTCTAGAGGAAACTTAGGGCATTTTGGGTGTGTTTGTCACATCTCAATTTGAGCACCATCTTTGCAATGTCAACATTTTTTGACTTTACCAATTTCTTACACAACATCCTGAAACAAGTCTAGTAGGAATGCATTTTTGGACTTTTACCTTAGTCCCAGTTTTGAAAGCAAACCAAGCAGCATTCCTATAAGCCTCTGGATGTGCACAGCCTGTTCAGATTGTGATTTAAGTGTTGTTGAAGTGCTGTGCCTCTTTATGCCAATGCAGACATTTAAATGCAAAATCCTAGACCACAGGGATATCAAATATTTTTCAGATATAGTAAAGGGACATTTGCCTGTCAATCAACTATATTGATTATTGATATGTCAGACCTGTCTTTAGTCCTGTCAACCACTAAAATCCAACAATGGTTTAGAATATTTCAGCTGCTACACTTCTTAGTGTCTGGATTTATTTATTCTTCTGTATCCACTTAAATGAGTCAGAGAAATAGAAGTTTCTTATGTAAGAAGTGAGAAGTACTTGTGAGCGATTAGATGCATGCTCTGCAAGCAAATGCTATTGCTGAGTTATTTTGAGTCTTCATACAAACATATAATAGTATACTAGGATCATATATGAAATTATTTTTCCACCATTTCTTCATCAGAGCTAGCCTTATTTGCATCAGCTTTTGTCTTAAAGACAGACCTATTGATCTTTTTTATTCAATAAAAGTATTTATGTGTTATATTTTCATTCAAAATACCCTGATGTAATTAATGATACAGCCTTTCTTTCATCTCCCACGTTATCTAATTGTCTCAGGCTGTTATTTAAAGCCTTGCCCCTGAACTCAAGCTATTCTATGATTAATGTGGTTATAGACTAACCAAAATTAATTTCAATCTGTTCCAACAAAATCTAGCTTATCTTTAGATGAAGAATGTAACTATAGGTAAAGACTAGAGTGCTGTTTAAGCTGTAAATTGATTGGTTTGTATTTTACTTAGAGGCTGGAGGGGAAAAATTTTTCCTTTATCTCTGCCTTGGTTATTGTTAAATCCTCCTAAGACTCAGAGCTCTGCAGGCACACTCAGTCTCCCTCATGAGGAAAGGCTGAGGAAGCCAGGACTCTTGAAGTTGGAAAAACAGAAGAGGGGTAACCTCATTAATGTTTATAAATATGGAAAGAGTGGGTATCAGGAGGGTGGAGCCAGGCTCTGCTCAGTGTCATCTAATGATAGGATGAAGGGCAACGAGTGTATGCTGGAACATAGAAGGTTCCACATGAATATGAGAAGGAACTTCTTCACGGTGAATGTGACAGAGTTCTGGAAAGGGCTGCCCAGGGAGGTTGTGGAGTCTTCTTCTCTGGAGATGTTTAAAACCCACCTCGACATGTTGCTGTGTGATGTGATCTAGGTGATCCTGCTGTGGCAGGGGGATTGGACTGGAAGATCTTTTGAGGTCCCTTCCAATCCCTAATGTTCTGTGATTCTTTGACTCCAGGATTTCCCTTTTGTCCCTTCCCCATTGCTTTGTACTTCATTCCCATTGTAAATCCATATTTCCTTTCTCTGAAATAGAGTGAAAAAGATCAGTTGGCTCTGCCGTGGCTTTCGATTTCGAACATTTTCTTCAGATCCCCTCAAACTTCATTCTTTTTCCGACAAATTACTCTCGACAGTTTGGTTTCCTTTAATTTCTTTTAATCTGTGACGAGACTTTGCTCCTTTTTCCTCTGCTTCCCAGTTGTTTCATAAATTGGCCTTGGCAACCTGAACACTGGTGAGTTAAATGGTGTCATATTGGCTTATAAAAGCACCTCGCTTGCTCTACCCAGATAGTTTTATCTCCTATTTATGAACTTACCGTTTTGCTGTGTTCTTTTTAAAAAGACATTAAGCAAAGAACATAAAGCTGATTAAGAAGCTTTTGAAATGGTCTTTGGATTGTTCTGAGTATCATAAATGTAAATTCACTGAGAAGTATGTTTTCTGGCTGAGGACCAAACTGCATTGCCATGGTTTCAGCAGAATTCCTTGCAATAGAAAACACTATTAATGGAGAGCACAGTTCTTCAGACAATGAAAACCTTATTTTGTTGATTTAATGGTGCATTTTAGCCTATGATAACAGATCAGATTGCTCAGTTGTTCTGATTTACGACTGTGCGTAGGATTTCAAGGTCATATTGTTTGATTTGGACAACTTTTGGCTTATAGGAGCCCTTGTTCACCATCTGGTCATGTTCTAGTAAGTCAGAACTTCTTCACAGTGAAGGTGCCAGAGCACTGGAAGGGGCTGCCCAGGGGGATTGTGGAGTCTCCTTCTCTGGAAGTGTTTAAAACCTGCCTGGCCATGTTCCTGTGTGACTGGATCTAGGTGATCCTGGTGTGGCAGGGGGATTGGACTGGATGATCTTTCAAGGTCCCTTCCAATTCCCTAGGGTTAGTTCTTGTCTATTTTTTGTGCCATGTAAGGTGATGATTTTTCAAGCCCTAAGTGATACCTAACCTTTCCTTATAATTGCCATGTCCTTGTGCTTGTTACCAATTTGTAATTACTAAATTGCAGTTACATCAAAGGAAGGAAGGGGGGGAAAAATGCTCAGATAAAGAAAAGTTTAAATTAGTAAGGTCAAAAGAAAAAAAAGAAGTAGCAAAAAGCTTTCATCTTGACCTAATTTATTTGAAATTCACTGCCTGATGCCAAGACTAATAACAGGTGGCCTTTTAGGCAGCACTCAGCTTGAGTTTAATGTTCTCACTGGTCTTTTATTATCCCAAACCTCGAGTAATAAAGGGGTTTTTTTCACCCTGTCCTTTGTTTACCATGAGAGACTGTAATTGAGTTCATATTTCTCCCCTCCACACACACCTTTCAGCTGTAGTTAATATTTTATTACATCCGATTTTATCGTGAAGTAGCTGAGCAGCAGGGTAAGGAGCCCCACACAGCTTCCCACACAACAGCAATTGCGATGTCCCAGTGTCATTCAGGTTCCATGTAATGAGCTGTGGCTGAGAAAATACAAAACACGCTCGTGGCTCCCAGCTAATACTCAAAAACATTTTAGTCCTGATCTTATCTCAGTCAAAGCAGGACAAAGATAAATTTAAGTTACACAGATGAAATATCCAGCACTGGGTTGTTATATCCAGCGTGTGGCACCTAGCAAAGATTGGCCTTGTAAGAGTAGCTTTTATCTGCTTTCAGTCCTTTATTTATGAGTGAGAAGGGGGTTAGGTCATGTGTTTATTGCACAAAGACTGCATGAAAGGATGGGATCATTTAAGTAGCTTTGCTGTTTGTTCTCAGGGACAGGGTTTAGCAGTGGCCTTGGGACAGCTGGGGTGATGCTTGGACTTGATCTTAAAGATCTTCTCCAACCTGAATGATTCTATGATTCTTCAGCTGGAATAAACTGACATCTTCCTTCCTCAGCACTGCAGACTGAGGAGTTTTCTGTTGCTCTAAGCTATTCTGATGGCAGAAAGTACTTTTAATACAGATGGTGAAAGATGAAGGCAGTTTTCTCATATAATTAACTGTAAACAAGTTTGGAGAGCAATTATAGAATTGTAAAGGTTGGAAAAGACCTCCAAGATCAATCTAACCATAAACCCAACACCATCATGCCCCCTAAACCATGTTTCTAAGTACCAAATATTTGGAGAAAAGGAGACTGAGTGGTGACCTCATTAATGTTTATAAATATGTGAAAGGTAGCTGTCAGGAGGGTGGAGCCAGGCTTTGTTCAGGGGCATCTAATGATAGGTCATGGGGCAATGGACGAGAGCTGGAACAGAGGAGGTTCCTCAGCAATCTGAGAAGGAAATTCTTCCCATTGAGGGTGACAGAGCCCTGGAAGGGGCTGCCTAGGGGAGCTGTGGACTCTTCTTCTCTGAAGATGTTTCAAACCCTCCTGGACTGTTCCTGTGCAACTGGATCTGGGGGATCTTGATGTGGTCGGGGGATTGGCTTGGATGGTCTTTCGAGGTCCCTTCCAATCCCTAATGGTCTGTGATTCTGAGTCTGTAAACCTAGAGAACTTGATGACTGATGGTTGTAGAAGCCTCCCATGCAATTTGGGACTAACTGGCCTTCCAGTTCCCAGAAATACTCGTAGCAAGGCAGGTCACCAGAAGGATAGTGTAGACGACGCTCTGTACTTCATTAATTCTTTGATATCAGCAGAAACAGGCTCTTGAAACTTCTCTCTACAGCATTTCTTTTCAATGATTTGGGTTTGTACATCATTAAATCCACTGTATAATGAGTAGCTCCATCTTCCCCATGGGAGAATCACAGAATGACAGAATCATTCAGGTTGGAAAAGACCCTTGGGATCATCGAGTCCAACCATCCACCCTACTCTACAAGTTCACCTCTAAACCAGATCCCCCAACACTACATCTAAGTGACTTTTAGACATATCCAGGGATGGGGACTCAATCACCACCCTGGGCAGCCCATTCAAGTGCCTGACCACTCACTCCAAAAGCTCTGTTGTAGAGATGAAGAGGAGCTAAACCTCTGCAGATGGCCTGGAGGGAAATTGTACTGTGTTTCTGGTTCCTGAAAGCCACAGTCTTGCTCTGATAGGAAAGATGGCCTTGGAGATTCAGCACTGGGGTTCAATGCAGATGGTTTTATTTCGGGAGTGGGTAGGGACAATCTGTGTAGCTTTCTGCAAATCATGATGTCTCCATTCCTGTTTCTAAAATGAAAATAAATTAAAATAGCATTTTTTTCTCTGAAGGAAAAGAGGAAGAGGTATCTACAGATGGTTGTGAATAACTTGGCAGTGGAGAAGAGCATCATGAGAAGCAGCTGTATATAGAACTACCTGGAGAGAAGTCTTTTCTTATTTTTTTGCTCACCTCTTCCATTTTCTTCACCAGATGGTCTCAGAATAGCAGCTTTGTGGAATATTTTGTGAAATACTTAGCCTTACAATCCACAGTCTTGGTTTTCCTTCAATTCAAAGCCATGTTGTGAGCAGAAGAAAAGAGGTAGGGAGGCACCTCTGTGCTATACTGCTCTGTAGTGAAGTCAATCTGAAAACCCTGGAGAATCCCAAGCCTTAGGCTACTTCAGTTTAGGGCAGCATCATTTAAGTTAGTGATACCACTGCTTGGGCTTTAAATCAAGAGTATAAAGCCTTGTGGAGTGAGATCAATAGTATCGGGTATCCAGGATGTACCTCATTCACCTGTCAGGATGTTCCTTCCTTTTGGGATAGACTTGATGATCCTAGAGATCCTTTGCAGCCATAGTGATTCTGAGGTGACCTGTGGTTACAAGGCTGAAGAACTGTGAGACCTTCTCTGCTCTAGTGTGTTTAGATTCTCTAAATGTTAGAGAAATAAGGCAAAACATTAAATACACATTGTCATCAGGACTAGGTGTCACCCATCTATCCACGACAAGGTTGTCATCTCCTATTCCTTTCCTGTAGGTTTTCCTTGAAGAAGTTTTGAAGCCCAGGCTCTAATATCTCCCTGAAATCCTAGAAAGTCCAGACTCACAATCAGTTCTTCTGTTGAAAAAAACATTTAAATTAAGGAGCAATGGGTTCGAGCCAGGAAAGGAGAGATTTAGGCTGGATATTAGAAGAAAGTTCTCTGATGTGAGGGTGGTTGATGGCTGCATTGGGCTGCCAGGGGAGGAGGTAGGGGTCCCATCCTTTGAGTCATTTAAGGTCAGGCTTGATGAGGCTCTGAGCAGCCTGACCTAGGTAGAGTTGTCCCTGTGTAGGGAAGTTGGACTAGATGATCTCTAGAGGTCCCTTCCAGCCTGGAATGTTCTATGATTCTATGACCCTAAATCCACAATGAGCTTATGGTGGCCATTGCTTTATTGCTTTTCGAGCCCATTGGGCTCTTAGGCATTTAAGATATTGTATGGGAAGTGGTTTTGGTTTTGTAGAAACAGAATGCATTGTTGTAGCATTCCCTGTTGACCATCCTTGGAGGAAAGAATGAGCAAAATACCTTGAACTTCAGTGACATAATGCTCCCCGTATGAGAACTGTCAGGATTTTCCATATAAATCCATAGGAATTCTATGGAGAGGTTTGCTTGGCTATCTTTTCCCCAGAAAATCCCCTTTGTAAGTACTGACTTTTAAGTCTTTGAGTCTCCCCACACAAAAGACTTGGGCAGTCACAAAGCAGCTTAGGAGTTTTACATTAAAAACCAGATATGGTTCCCCTGTGGACTTGGGTCTGTGAAGATAAAGCTTATTAGGACCCCTGAGAGTTTACACTTGGCACTACCTCAAGGGGCTGAATCTAAGCTGCCTTATCTCATCCTTTACAGCTGCTTTAGGTATTTCTGCTGTGATTGATCTGAGGAACCAGGCTCCCTCCATCACAGTGGAGGTGCTTTGTGCTGTCAGTCCTCCTTGTGTTCACTCCAGAGCTGATTCCCAAAGATTTGTGCCTTTCTCCAGTTTGACTTTTCCCATGATAGGCTGATGCCAGAAATAGTCTTTCATGAACAGGAAACATAGAATCACAGGGTTGGAAGGGACCTCCAAAAGTCATCCAGTCCAACCCCCCTACACCAAGCAGGGCTATCACCCACCAGACCAGATTGCCCAGAGCCCCATCCAGCCTGACCCTGAATGGCTCAAGGGATGGGGCCTCTACAACCTCTCTGGGAAGCCTGTTTCAGGGATCACTCATCCTCAGATTCATGCCCTTTGTCCTCCTATCCAGTCTCATTTTTCCCTTTTCCAGCTTCAAACCATTACCCTTCATCCTATCATTCCCTGCCCTTGTGAACAGTCTTCCCCAGCCTTCTGACAGCCCATTTCAGGGGTTGGAAGATCACTATAAGGTCCCCCTGGACCTTTCTCCTCTTCAAGAACAACATGGAGAATCTAACTAGGCTTATTTGTTGACAGGTAAAGCTAGTGATTAAAGCCAGGAGTGGAAGAAGAACCATTCCATCTGAGCTTCAGCAAGCTACTGGTCTATCTTGACTTCAGTAAGACATTCAACACAGTCTCACATAGCATCCTCGCAGCCAAACTGAGGCGGTGTGGTCTAGATGATTGGGTAGTGAGGTGGATTGTGAACTGGCTGCAGGATAGAAGCCAGAGAGTAGTGATCAATAGGACAGAGTCTAGTTGGAGGCCTGTATCTAGTGGA
>JAOXOE010032587.1:0-10891 GCA_028565055.1 Phoeniculus purpureus
CAGGCTCTTCTCAATGTCATCTAGTGATAGGACGAGGGGCAATGGATGTAAGCTGGAACATAAGAGGTTCTACAAAAATATGAGAAGGAACTTCTTCACAGTGAGGGTAATGGAGAACTGGAACAGCTGGCTAGGGAAGCTGTGTAGTCTCCTTCTCTGGAGATGTTTAAAACCCACCTAGTTATGTTCCAGTGAGACTAGGTCCTCTGTCAGGGGGATTGGAATAGATGATCTTTCGGGGTCCCTTCCAATCCCTGATGTTCTGTGATTCTGTGATTCTTTTGTCAAACATTCTGATTTCAGTACAGAGTACTATCAGTGGCTATCACAGACTCATAGAATAGAGATCTCTGGAGATCATCTAGTCCAACACCCCTGCCACAGTAGGTTGTCCTACAGCAGATCCCACAAGAATGCATTTGAATGTCTCCAAAGACAGAGACTTCACAACCTCTCTGAGCAGCCTGTTCCAGTGCTCTGTTACCCTCACCATAAAGAAGTTTTTCTTTATGTTCAAAATGTCCTCTGTTCCAATTTATGCCCATTGCTCCTTGTCCTATCATTGGGCGCCACCAAGAAGAGCCCACTCCCATCATCCTGACAATCGTTCTTTTAGACATTTACAAGTATTTATGAGATCTCCCTTGTCTTCTCTTCTCCAGACCTAACAGCCCCAGCTTTCTTAGCCTCTCCTCACAAGGAAGTCCCTTCATCATCTTGGTGGCCCTGTGCTAGATTTTTTTCCAGTAGCCACCTGTCCCTCTTGAGCTGGGAAACCCAGAACTGGACACAGTAAACCTGATGTGGCCTCACCAGGGCAGAGTAGAGGGGAAGGAGAACCAAACTCAACCGACTGGCCATACTCATCTTAACGCGCTATGTTGATCTTTCTTGAAGTGAGGTCTTAGTCACTCTTCCTGTGTGGTGTAGCTGCCATATGCCCGACCTTTCCAAGTCACACAACCTGTTCTACTTGGAGCAGTTTCCATTGTTTCCACAGGAAACATGGAATTTGGACATTTGTCCTGAATTATAGGTCACAGTAGAGGCACTGCTTTCCAGATGCCCAGAACTCAGTCACAAATGACTACTCTGTAAATGTCTAGCACACTCTGGATTTACTACCTGGGTGTAGAGGAGTCACTCTGGAGACAGAGTACAAGCTCAGTGAAACTACATTGTGTATCTTACACACATAGTGAGCCTGGCACGACCAATATGCTGGAGTCACTGTATGAACAGCTCTGTGAGCAGCAACATGTATGAGCATCATGTGTGTGCAGTCATGTAGTTGAGTGCTAAGACGCTGGAAAACTCCCAGCTGCACTAGAGCCAGGCTGCACAACCATTTGCAGGCTCACTTAATGTACACACAGATGACCTGAGGGCAGCTACAGGACAGCAAACAAGTGCAAACCTATCTGTGAAACTCAACATACTCCTGACCCAACAGCAGCCAAAATGGTCAAGGAGGTGCAGAGATCAGCAGCTACCATTGCAGAAAATAAACCAAAGTGGCTTCCCAATAAAGAAAAATAGGGATGGAGTATCTGTCAAAAGAAATATCAAAATGCTATCTCCTTGCCCTCAGTTTCATTAAGCTGCTATGGTGGGTTTTGCCAATGATATCAAGTGCACAGAAATATTATGTCACTCTTGACCTTGCAGTTGGAAATTACAAAGCCGCCACAATGGAGAATAGTTTAGTCATAAATAAGGAGGCCCAGATAAGTTACTTTAGCTATACAAACCACTGCTATGTCCTTTAATTATTACAGCATAGCCCTCTGCCTAGGCCAATTGCCTCTTTACAGAGCTAATTAGAGCAGAGCACATTAATCCAGACATTCTGCTCATCTTGCCAGCTGCTCCACTGAGATGCAGAACAGAGTTGTGTCCTCTCAGCCAGCCACAAGACGAACGCACGAATGTCTGCTGTGGAAAATGAATTGTTAATACCCATTCCATAGCTGGCAAGCTCTCATTTGTTACCAGTCTCAGAGTGACTTCAAAAGATGATGAAAAGGTTCTTGCAAAACTAAGAATCTGGCTGCACATTTGTGTATGACAAACACAAAGGTGGATGTAATAACAAGACCTTTTCATGGAGACAAAAGCAGAACAAGCATCAGGGAAATGAAGCTGGCCTCCCATCCACCCAGCTAAAAGCAGTGATGCTAGGTGAGTTCCTATACTCCACCAGGGCATTCACATGAACCAGGAAAACCAAACGCTAGTGAACACAAAATTCTCATTTATGAGTCACGGCCTCTTCACTACAGCTTCTGGAGTGTGAAAGTGCACCGCTTTGTTTGTGGGGAAAAAACATCATTGACTCCTTTTTCATAAAATAGCTGAGAGAGTTTGCTTAGAGCTGGCCTCTGTATTTCGTTGCACTGTTGGAAAATCACCATGTTTTTATGTAGCTAAAGATATGTAACTCACTTTGGTTGTCACTCAACTCTCAACCTCCATTTCAAAGTTGTCCTTCTCTTAATGTCAGTTTTGGTTTGAGTGGTTTCAGACATCAGATTGACCACTTCATGACTTTACTGTAGTGGTAATAGATTAAAAGTTCTTTAGAAGTGGGGAAAATTGCTTATTATAAGTTATCAAACTGTCAAAGAAATGAAATCTGACACTGCACAGCAGCATTTTGAGATACAGAATCTGACACTTAAGCTTTGGGTTTGTACCTTCTAAAATGGATGGCATGTACAATTAGAAAGCTATTTTAAAAAAAACCTCTCTTTGCAACACTAATTTTTGGATAGTTTTGCAAGAATCAGGCTTTAGTAAATTTAAGACTTTTTTTTTTTTCCAAAGAGAGCCAGAATCTGGTCTGCAGCCTCATTTTCAGTAATCTGGAGCTGCTATCAGGCCTTTGATCATGCCAAGCCTCACAGACAGAAAAGTTCTACTTTAAAATTCCCCACATCTTTGGAGATGTCAATAAAGTTCTTTTAAAGTGTCAGAAGTGATTGCTCTGTTTGCAGTTTTGCTAATGCCAATTACAATGGTATTATCTCTGCTCAGGAGAGGGCATAAAGGAACAACCGTATGAACCCTTCTTATTTCCCAACCTTTATTTCCAGACAGTAAACTGCACACAAACACCAGGTGCATAACCAGATGCACACATGCAGACACACACCACCCGCCTCCTCTGGAAAGAATACATTACAGTATTTCCACTTTGGGACAATGAAGGAAACATGTAAATACAGCACTCTATTATTTCAAGAAAAGCTTTCAAAATGCACATACTCTACTCCCTCTAAATTATGGTAGAAGATGGGTCATAATAGCTGATGTAATAGGCAAGAAGGGAGAATAGAGCACAATTCCCTAAACTCGATAAAATAAGCAATTACTCTTGTTATCTGAATGGCTCTGCCAGTGGAGAAGTTGTCTGTGTCATAACAGAATCTAACAAAGCCTGTTGCCTTTAAGCATCAAAGGCTTTGGCCTTATTATCTTTCTAAGATGTGCATGTATAATAAGTTTTCCTAACAAATGGTGAGGAAGTGTCTCTGGCAAAATATAAAATGGTGATAAACTATGTCCAAATGATTAATTCACAGAAATTCTCCATCACACTGCAGCTACATGTGCCCGTCTCTTCTGTTATGCCCTTGGAGATTTTCATACTAAACGTATGTGCATATTTTTCATGGCCACTGATATTTGAATTGCAGCCTGCTTCCATGCAGAACATAAAACACTTCAAACTGCATAATGCTGACTAAATTATAAGTTCTCCAGTGGCCCGAGGTAGCAAGGGCCATAATAATGAGTGTGCTTAAGTGGTTTGTGTAGATTTTTTTTTTCCCCTTTAATTTTAATGCCCTGACTTGCTGCTGCCTTTTCTAAAGCTAGAGATTGTCTCATACAATCATAACAACAGGGAAATAGAAACTGCATTACGCTTTGAAAGAAATGTACAATGCAAAGCAGAAGCTTCAGTCATCAAGCACAATGATAGCCAATTCAGCCTTGTCGATCACATGGAATAGAAAATGCTTTGGTGATTCTGTCCATACTTGTCATCATATTTGGGTTCTTTCATGTATAAAGACAGTTCAGACCACATTTTGTGGGTATACCCAAAAGCTGCAATCCTAATCACATTCTTATTGTGTACAGACACACAGAGATTAAAAATAAATAATAAATAAAAGTCCACAGCAGAAATCTCTTTTCATTAAGTTGATAAAGCAGCCAGGTAAATGAAGCCTGCCAAAATACCGAAGAACTTTACCTACGGCATTACAATAGGTCAAAGTGAACATCTGAGCTGTAATGCACACTTACCGATTTTGAAATGTTTTCAGTGTTCTGGTATTGGTTCTTTTTCTTGGTTTTACTCAAAAGACAAATGGATGAAAATGCTTACACTGCAGCAATGCTCACTTCTATGGCAATTGGAAAAATATACACAAACTGTGCTAATATCCAAAGATGTTTATAGTCAGGCAGATAAAAAGAGCCTAGGCACATGTTAACTGTTTCCATCAACTTCCTCAACCTCTGAAAAGAGAACACTTTTGGGCCAGCATATCGAAGAGCCAGGAGTTACTGACTTCACATATCAGTGCAAAGGAAGAAGGGGTGCCTTGTGCAATCCTTTTCATGCGCCACTCTTTTGTCCCACAATGTTTCAGGAAGCTCATTTCTACATTCTCTGCTCTACAGGACTGAGACAGATGTTTAAACTCACTTCTCACAGGATTCAAACTGACCCCTGTCTGCACTTGGCCATTCATCCGGTCTGTGGTCTAAGGCTCATTTTGCAGAGGACTGTGAACTTAGGCAGCTCAAGTACTTTGCTGCTATGCACATTTTTGTCCGGCATCAGTTTTGAGTGATCTTCCTCGTTGTGAAAACACTGCGTTTTGTAACTTATGCTATTTTTTAAAATATATATGAATTATAAAGGAGTAAGCATACAGACTTTTACCCTACTTCCAGGTTGCTCCAGAATCCTAGTGTATAGCTCCTGTGCCAGTGGACAGGGCAGCTTTGTAGGCATAGAAGGAAAAGGTCTGCAGTGGCTCTGCTGACTGCCTACAACAGATAAGAACTTTATTAGGCCCCTCTTCCATCCAGGTCCTTATCCCACAGGAGTCTATTGGCAAATCCCTCAAGAGGCCAAAGTCTGCTCTCTTGAAGTCCAGGGTTGTGATCTTGCTTTTTGCTCTGCTTCATCTTCTGAGGATTCTGAACTCCACCATCCCATGATCACTGCAGCCAACTCCACCACCTTGTCTTCCCAGCCCACATCCCTCCATTGCAGTGCTGCAATCTCACCTTGTCTCTGTGATCCTGACATCACAGCCCTATAGCTGCACATAGATCTCTGTTTCCTCATATTCACTCCCCATGCTGTGTGCATTAGTGTGTGTGTACTTCAGAGAGGCCCCATAAGATGCTGACTTTGTGGTAAAGGTCTGGGATTTTTCCATAATGATGCTGTCTGAACACTTCCTTGCTTATGTGCTTGAGGTGAACCTGCACAAGCCCCATTTTTTTGACTTTGTCAGTATCTTAACAGTCTTACCACTGTTCATATTAACCAAGCTCCCAAAAGCCCTGATGTCTGAGGAATTAGCTTGGCCACGAGTATACATGGCTATCCATAAGTGATGTCATACATATTTATTCATTATTGTTGTACAAGGTTTAGCAGCTAACACAGGCAAGGCAGATCCAGCATATCTGATCTGATGTGAAGGAGCATCAGACATATTTCATAGTCTCCTGAAATATCTATCTGCATATTTTGGTACCTCAAGCTGCCTGAA
Organism: Phoeniculus purpureus; assembly: GCA_028565055.1. NCBI lineage: Eukaryota > Metazoa > Chordata > Aves > Bucerotiformes > Phoeniculidae > Phoeniculus > Phoeniculus purpureus. The sequence goes on from JAOXOE010032587.1 coordinate 5,805, forward strand.
TGACTGAATTTCCAATTTTTGCAGACATAGCTAGATCACCTGTTTGGTTTCTGCATGTTTTTCATTGTATAATCTGTTCAAGACATTGCCTTTACTAGCAAAATTAAGTAGGGCATGTATTTTAACTCATGAAAAGCCAAACAGGTGTGTTGGTTCATCGGTCAGCATCCATGTAACAAAGATTAAAAAATGAAAAAAACCCTAAAAATATTTTGATTCAAATATCTTGCTTGCCCAAAAAAAAAATTGTGGTCATCTGGCTTCAACCTGTTTCTTCACCTCTTTCTCTAGCATAACTTGTCCCACATTTAAAAGAGTTGAAGCAGCTGTTGTTTGCTGCAGCAGAAGTCTCTTGCTCTGAAGTGCTTGAGATCACCGGCACCACAGCAGCTCTTTCTGAAGTCAAAGGTGCTTCCCTCAGTCCAAGTGGACAGCTAACCTTCAAAGTGGCTTCCTGAAGACGGTGCCAGTTCTGATTTGTACGCTTATTTGGAGACCCCTGAGCTGAGAGCCCATCTGTAGCTTCAGGCAGATACTAATTTAAAACTAAAATAGCACTACCACCAAAAGGGAACAGTCGGCATCAATGATGGCATGCCATGTAGCAATCCTACAGAGCACCCTTCCAAGGCAGCCATCCCAGCTCTTAGAGCCGAATAAAATGTTTTCTGTAACACACTGAACCTTCCCCAGAGGTTTTCCAGAGAAGATTTGAAAATAAAGGTGTGTTTTTGGAACTCTCGTTTACCAAGCCGTATGTAAAGCAGCCAGGTTTCATGACGTTTTAATGAGCAGATAAGCTTTGTTTAGAGCTAGCTTCAGAACTGCAATATTTATACCACCTTCTACAGTAAAAAAAAAAGGTATCGCTTACCTCTTGGGCATTCATGTGTGAATCCTGTAATGATCTATTGCAGAGTTTTCAAGTGCCATTTTTATGATGAAAGATTCTTAGAGAAGTATCTCACAAACAAACTTTCAAGAGCTGATTGATGTTTGAGTCATCTTGCTGAGAGTAAGACACTGTAGTTTGTTCAAATTAGTTTACAAGATCTCTCATTTCAGCTCATTAAAAGCACAAATGCTGGATGCTAACAATTTGTGGAAGTAAGGCAATTTTAATGTATCCCTTTGGAACACACCCTGTGTTCCCTAACCCTCCAATTTAATAGATGATGAAATATTCCATTTAGAAAAGAAGGATAAATTAACAATAAAAGGGGCTTCCACTCAGTACTTCAAAAGAATATTTATGACACGACTCTAAAGTTCTACCTACACTTTATGTTTCAATTAATTTCTGAGTGAAATATTTGCACATTTTTCAATCCCACTAAACTATACAAATTTTGAGCAACTACCTCCACCAGGCACTCTGTGAGAGTAGATCTACCCTTTTCTAAATCCATACCTAACGCTCATAGTTATGCTTCAGATAAACAGTCATTGAAAAAACACAACCACATTATTCAAGCAAAATGCTGCAAAAAAAGGTCACTCAAACTGAAACGCGCATCTAACAAGGCCCTGTTTGTGAAACTCACCCTCCTTGTTAAAGGATTTCCTTTCTCCACAAGAAAAAAATCCAGCTTTCCTACCAAAACCAGACCTAATGAAACACTTATCACGAGCAGCAAACAAGCTGATAACTTGGTAATGTGACCACCTGTCAGTTAGGCACTGGTCCAGTACTACTGACTGATTGCCTTATGAAGAGAGAGCTGGGGCTGTCTAGCCTGGAGAGGAGCGATCTCACTAATGCTTACCGATATCTGAAGGGCAAGTGTCAAGAGGATGGGACCATACTCTTTTTAGTCGTGCCCAGTGACAGGAAAAGGGACAATGGGTACAAACTGGAATACAGAGGGTTCCACCTAAACACAAACTTTTTTACAGTGAGGGTAACAGACCTGAAGTAGGCTGCCCAGAGTCTCTGGCTCTGTAGACATTCAAAACTAGATGAACTTCAGAGCTCTCTTCCCACCCCTACTATTCTGTGATTTCTCAAAGGCCACAGAAGAACCATTATCTTGTAGTAACTTTCAGGTGTAGCTGACATTGTTTATGCTGCAAGTTTAGTCTCCTGATCTTAGAACATCATCTCTCTGCAAAAAATGAACTTCAGCAAAGAAATCTCTTTGCTGAAATGAACTGCGGACAAGCATTCTCTTTCCTTAAATTACTCTTGCTTTGATGTCACTCATAGCATGGTTGTAAGACCACATAAATAAAGTATATGCCTGTATGTTAACCAAACATGGGGAAGAAGTGAGTGTAAACTGGTTCCACTCATGGCTTAAAGTAAAGCACTGTAAGACTTACTCTTTGGTTTCTGTGTACCACCCAATAAAACTCTTGGCCTGGGCCTGCAGGAATTACCCACAGCTGAAAGGAAGACAGACACAAAAACTGGGTACTTCAATATACAAACCCCAGTAGTTAGGCACCTCATTCTGTTTGGATTCACAGTAATGCCTCGCACACGTATATAATTTTAATGCTTAAAATTCTCTAATAGCCATCTTACCACCAGCTGAAGAAACTTTTTAGATACCGTACTTGTGGTTCAGAGATACCACTGTCATTACACAATTTTCTGATTGGCGTAAGTGAACATTTTCCAGGGCAGTTTGGCCCAACCTAAGGAGCCGTTTCTGAATGACACAAAATGGAATAATTGCTGATTACACAAATATTCTATTGCCACAATTATATAGAGCATTTGCTCTTTATGTTGATTAATTCAATTTGGAGACTGCATCCTTCTGACAGAAAGACAGGTCACAGAGCTTTAGTGATGAAAATGAGCACCTTCAATCCCCTTAATTTATAAAGTATTTAAATCTTTGTACTTCTGCAAAGGCTGTCACTTGCATTATTTGTCCTTTCTCTTTTTAATGGATAGTTGTAGTTCCCCTACACTGATCTGAAATCTGACACATTCCTTTCTAATTAAGGACATCTAATGGGAAAGTTACACTTTCCCATGATGCCTGCTACAATAAATCCTTCTAATTATTAATGTATCCAGGCAAGTGACATCTCATTATTTTGGGTGCCTTCACAAAACCATTTGGCAGGAAATAATGATGACTCAACCCCAAACCTAAATTTAGAAGAATTTAAGCAGATCAGAGATTTTTCACTATCATAAGATATTTTTATTCACGTGGCTTAAACTAATAGTCATTCTGGAGGGTGCAGATGTGTTAAACTTTCTCCCACTGCAGCAGGGATGTTGACTGCAATGGAGAACTACACTGGTGTGTTCTGGAGCCTGTGCAAGAATTTGCCATTTCCATCACATTTCTCTTCCTTGAGCTTTCTGTACCCTGTTTCTGCTGTAAATCTGTACCCTAATGGCAAGATCTGAGCCCAGGGAAATTTTAGGTAGTACTTCAAATTTGGTTTGCCACTTACTTACCAGTATGGTTTTGTAGGTTCTTTCACACAGTACAGAAATGGGAAGAAGCTCAGATCCCAGAAAGCATTTGATGACTTCCCAGTTCCCCCAGAGCTGTCAGAGCACCAGGTCGCTGCAGTAGTCAAGTTGGAGAGCCAGTGCCACAAAGTAGTCGTGTTGGTGCAGGTTGGCTCCTCCACTGCCCTCTCCCAGTAAACTTGTTCGGGGTACAGCACATTAAGATGCTGCGGATGCTCCATGAGATTCCTGATTACCTGAAGCCCCTGTGTCATTGCCAGGGCAGCTAGCACCAGGGGAGGGTCGCCTGGCTATTCGGTGGGACCCACAGGCTGTGGCCAAAGTGACACTTCCCCGGCCTCCTTCCCCTCGGGGCACAAACCAGGTCTCAGCGTCGCATCAGCTTCCCTCACGGTATTTCAGAGACACAGGGGGTTCAAACTACCTATCGCGCAGGAGGGGAAGGCTTCGCGCTGGCCTTCCCCGAGGGCCAGGGCACAGTGCTGAGGCGAGTAGGGGGGGGCCATCACCCCCACAGGAGACTGCTGAGGAAAGGCCACGCAGGCGGGCAGCTGTCCCTCGATCGTACCCTTTCTCTCAGCTCATATTCGTTCTCCCAGCTCGCACCAGCTACTCCTCGTCTCCGCCAGTTTCTGAGAGCGACAGCAGTGACACCAACGCCTGGTCAGCAGCGCCCCCTGGCGGGAATTTGTAGTCACTGCGCCCGAATCGGCCTGAGCCGGGACCGGCAGCGGGCTCACGGCGGGGCGGTGCCGGCGCGAAGGGCGCTGCCGGTAACGGCACTTTAGTCGCTGATCATCATTGTCACGGTGCTGCAGCGAGGTTTCTGGGAACGTTTCGCGGAGTGCAGTCAGTTCCTGTGCAGGGCTGTGTCCCTGAGTAATTCCCGGTACCCCGTAAGGGACTGAGAGCAGAGGGAGTTCCGGGCATTCAGAAGGGGAGCTGAGAGCCAGGTCGCGCTGTCCCGCCACAGCATGGGGCATTCGGGAAAGTTCTGGAACGCTCCGTGCGCTCTATTGTCCCGAAAGGCAGCTGGAGCCAGGAAAGCGGTGGATGAAGGATGTGGTGGGGTGTCCCCTCGGTGCCCCCCACCTGCAGGAGGCTGCTGCGGAGCTCCCACCAGTGGGGTTTTTCCAGGTCAAGGTTTCATTTCCTGGGGCTGAGGTGGAGGAGAGTGGGCAGTACAGACTGGTGGGAGTCTTTCATCATGGATGTGTAGTATGAAGGAACCTCAGGAGGCCTGGTGCTCTAGTCTAGGTCCCTGTTCAAAGCAGCAGGTTAGCTAAGAGGTAAGAGCGGTCTGTACAGGGTTTCATCTTTTTATGTCTTGGAAGTCCTGCAAAGACTGGAGAATGCACAGCCCTATGGGCAACCTACTGCACTGCTTGGCCATCTTCATTGTAAGAAAACATCACTGATATTTAATCTTGCATTAGTCTATGATATTTGTTCCCTCTCCTCCCTGCTTGCACAGTTGAGAACAGCTGGTTCAGTCTTTCTCATAGGAATCAAAAGGCTGTTGCCGTCACTAGGTGTTTAGTTCATAGGATCATAGGATGTTAGGGGTCGGAAGGGACCCAAAGAGATCATCGAGTCCAACCCCCCTGCCGGAGCAGGACAAAACTATCTAACACAGATCACAGAG
>JAOXOE010032588.1:0-10890 GCA_028565055.1 Phoeniculus purpureus
GTGACTTGGTCTAGGTGGTCCTGCTCTGGCAGGGGGATTGGACTAGATAATCTTTCAAGGTCCCTTCCAATCCCTAACGATCCTATAGTCCTGAAGAAACCCTTGCTCTCCCAGCTCCAAAAGGGGGCCTCATTTATAATGAGGAGCGTTTGAAGATGCCATTTTAAGGGCATTAAAATCTAAATTAATCTTATTTAGGTTCCCTCCCCAGAAGGAAGTCCATGGTAGAAGGATGAGTATTAAAACTGGCAGCTTTCCTGGCTTGCAGACAGACCGTCAGCAGATGATCCCATGGTTAAGGCTGAAGGTTCCAGCAGTTAAACTGTCTTGACTGTGCCTGGGGAACTCACCACACTGCCCTCGGCATCCAGCCTGCAGGTGGGAAGCCCCCTGTCACTAGAACCACTGCTTTTAGGAAGATGAAAGCGTGGAGCAGCACTGAGCTGAACACAGGAGTACTGTGTTGTTCGGGAGAGACAAAGGATGCTCGCGCGTCTGTTGGAAGTGGTGGGCACCTTCCTTTCCTTCCCAAGGCTTCCGAGATAAGATGCAGCCCCTGACAATCACTTCTCCTACTCTCTCACACATTTTGTTCACCAAATAAACACCCTGCACGTGTTTGCTGCCACAGCCGAGGAACATCCAGTGCAGCAGGGGGCTCAGAGCTGGGAAGCCATCCCTGAAGTCCCCAGGCTCTTGTTGTCGGAAGGGGTTTGGGAATCTTTTCCCCAGTCTGAGCACATTGTGATGGGATCACATCCAGGTGTGATGCTGCACCACAGTGTGTTTTCAGCTTGGAGTCTGGAGACACAGGACTGTTCCCAGTACCTCAGCTTGGTCTGGCATCACGCTAGGGGCTATTGAATTCCCCAGCTGTGTTTGTAGTCACCAGCGTGCCAAAGGCTGGACTGTGGTAGCCATTAACACTTTGTGCAAGTACAGTAACACCTGCTTTTTAAACAGCACCTTTCTGACAACAGGAGGATGGAGCCAGGCTCTGCTCAGTGGCATCCAACAAGGGGCAATGGGTGTGAGCTGGAACAGATGAGGTTCCACATAAATATGAGCAGGAACTTCTTCACCATGAGGGTGATGGAGCACTGGGAGGGGCTGCTCAGGGGGGTTGTGGAGTCTCCTTCTCTGGAGACATTTAAAACCCACCTGGATGTGTTCCTGTGGGATTTCATCTAGGGGATCCTGCTGTGGCAGGGGGATTGGACTGGATGATCTTTCGAGGTCCCTTCGAATCCCTAAGATTCTGTGATTCTGTGATTGGACTGGATGATCTTTCGAGGTTCCTTCCAATCCCTAATGTTCTGTCATTCTGTGATCTCAATGTACTCAGGATGATGGTGAAAAATCTCAGCCCTTTTCCAGGCAGTCAGAACCAGAGAAGCAGGAGCAAAGGAAAGGAAAAGCCAGGTCTGGAGAGGCACTAAGCGCTAAGAAGCCCTTAAGAACCTTCTCTCATTCACTGCATTTTGAGATAAGTGTGAAAATCTCAGCACCTATTGATTACCCTTAGACATCTCAACACCCTTGAAAGTCTGGCTCTTGACTGCCAAGTGACTTTACAAATTAAAACATCGTGTGAGTGGCAATCCCAGGGACAAAACCAGGCTGCCAGAGCACCTGGTTCTGCGCTTCAGGCTTCTGCAGCACTCTCTCCTTGAAGATCTGGATGGCAATTTACCTGGAGCAATGGGGTTCATTAGGGCTGGTGTCCAGCCTCAGGTTCACCTTGGGGAAATGATGTTCTGCACCGTCAGAACCCCTTCCCTCTTCTTTAACAAATGGATGCGGTGTGGCTACGCCGTTATCACCTACTGATTTATAAATCGCCCTTCACACACATCACGGCGCTCTGTGACCTAATTATAAAATACCTGAGACTGAATGAGGAGTAGCCGGGCAGGAAAATTACTCAAAGCCTGACCTTTTAATGCATTAAAAGGACCAGAGGTTTGGAGTGAGCGGGAGATGCAAGATGAAGAAATCCATCAGACCTGACTGTATACAACATTGAGAGCCTAGCTGGCAGCAAACCTGTACAGTTAGGAAGTGACCAGATGGAAGAAGTATGAAAAAGAAGGAGAACCTTTTATTAATCACTATCTCCTCCATACCTCAAACTCATGGAAATCAAGGGGAGAGATTAAAACCCACCTGGACGTGTTCCTGCATAACCTGATCTAGGGGATCCTGCTGTGGCAGGGGGATTGGACTGGATGATCTTTCGAGGTCCCTTCCAATCCCTAATGTTCTGTGCACAAAACCCATCACGTTGGGATTTGCTACAGAAATCCTTCTTTCTTTCAAATGCAAATACCTCTGGCTCATCTGTTATGTGTGCAAACTCTGTCTTGCCAGTCTGCTAGTGAATGTGAATAATCCTGCCTAAGTCACCTGCAACCCTCATTTCTAAGGGAAGGTGAATAATGAGGTTCGAAGCTTGTAATAGTTCCAGCGTGAAACCTCAGGGATAAGCACGGGTATCTCCTGAAGCTTTAGAAGTCTAATGAGGTACTAATGGATTAATTAATCACCAGTTTGGTCTTTTTTACACTAACCTCTGCTTAAAGTAATTAAACCTTTTTGTGGATCTGGCTTTCATATAGGTGAGGATAAAACCTGAAAACTTCTCCATTGTTGCTTCAGTAATAAGCTTGGGATTGCTGTTTTAGTGCTGAAGGTAAAGCTTGCTTTTATTTCTTTTCACAGTCACACAGAATTGAGCTACAGAACAATGATTAATTTAGAAGATCACAGCCCTGATAGCCAAGAACGAGTGTTCTTCAGTTCTGAAGATTTCCCTGGATTGATGTCCTGCAAGGTAATCATATTAGCAGGATTCTTCTCTGCAGTGCCGAGTGCTGGAATTGGATTAAAGCCAGAATCATTAGAGATACTAGAGACCTTTGCATGTGTTTTTCTGAATAAAGATTCATTTGGGGAAACAGTTGGCAAGCTTCTCCCAACCATATACCAAAATATTGCAGAGTGCTGCTGCAATGCAGGGAACTGGCTCTGAATTAATTTGCTGCTGTATTATTTAAGTCTACACATACACTTCTGAGTCTTTGAAACATATGATGATATCTCTTGTTTCAGAAAGCTATTTATTAAGTTAGCTTCTCTGGGATTAGATCAGATGAGACACAGTAGATTTTTCTGAGAAACTACCTGCCCCATGATAATAATTACAGATTCATGTACTGACTGACTGACTGAGGAGGAAACGTTTTTGTGCTCAAATACCGTGCCAAGCAGAGAGGTGTTCTTATCCCAACACAATCAGTGTCAACGGGTAGCTCATCACAAGAATTGTGCAAATGATTAGCATCATTTAAATATACCATGCTGTCCACTTTGGAGTTAAATGGAATCATCAGTCCTTGAGCTTGCCTTGGACAGTGTCCTAGAATAGAAAAGCTAGCACTCATCTACTAATCTGCTCAGAACAAGCTTAGAAGGCTTTGACACTGCTCAAATGTCAGCTTAAATATCTCCATTTGTTTATTACATCTAGTTAGAGGGATCAAAATTAAGTTATTTAAATTTCCTCCTCAAAAGAAAATCCCAAGAGACTGAAATGTCTATTTCTGTTTTCTGACATGATTAGATTGCTTTCTTCTCTGAATTTGTGATGCTTCTGAACCAACTCAATTACTAATTAATCTCTAGCAGTCAGATGCTCCCCTGTCATATAGAAGAAGGATAGAAGCAGAGTAAAACAGACTGGAAATGTAACACCTCGCTCAAGAATCTTCTGTTGTAGCTCGGTGCAGGTTAATGTCTCTGATGTTTGGCTTTCCATGATATTCAGAGTAGCGTCTGCAGTAGCTACAATTTCCTGAAATATTAGTGTGTACCTGAGAAGAGGTTCATGTTAACACCATTTCAGTAACTGTACCCTACAGCATCCAGCCTTTTCTTTAGATACAGAAGACCGTGTAGTTTATATATAGAGCTGTTGGGCTTACAGTTAATGTGAGGAGCAACAGAGCGGCTAAAGGAGAAGCTTTTACGTGTTTCTTTAGTAAGTTCAAAAGAAATGTACAAAGGCATGCAATGTAATGCAAAAACATAGCAAGACTACTGGGGTATGTCTGGGGTTTTGTTCAATTGGTTTTGCATCACACGGTTATAAAGAGTTCTCCAAGGTTTTCCATTTGTTAGTGGTTCTAGACATTTCAATGGGATGTTTTGCAAAACTTTAAACACCGTGTTAAACCTGAGCTCCATATCAATGTGTAGTAATGGAGATACGGGGGTAACTATTGCTTCAGTAACTCAAACACAATTCAATCTGTACTATCTTGGTTTTCAGGTAGAGCCCCAGAATGGGAGGCTCTACCTGAAATCACTGTATGATGCTCAAGTGACTGGCTCTTTCAGGACTGAGACAAGTCACCAGCTGGTGACCACCACCAGCCACAAGCTCCCACTCTGCCTTGCTCACCTCTATCCCCAACCTCTATCCCCATCCAGGGTGTCTTTGTACCTACTTCATTTCTAGGTCCTTCTCAACCTTAACCACCTTGGGACAACAGTCTCTATAATTTGTCACAAGAAATGGACCATCTGCCACCTTCTGGATTAATGCTGTGTCCAATAAAATATAGCTGAGGAAGGAGAACAGTGATGCAGTGCATCTGCAGGACACATTTGAGGATGAACAAGAAGAATAATGCTTGCTGGGTCTGTGGAGTCAGCCTTGCTTCCTTCTTCACATTGTATCTTCGTGGGCTGAACATACACAGGGACAATTTTACAGTTAAATCCTTGACAGTTGTTTCCCTTTTAACATGTCAAACGTGTGATCCTAAGCACTGACAGCACATGCGTTCTAGATGTTGGCATCGCTGTGTTCAGGAGAAGCACCAAGCGCTTGATCAGCAGCTTCATCTCTAAACATTTGTATAATACTGCCTTAGTGCTGTTCTTAAATTCTGCCATGGGAGCCAGGCTGTTTATCTCAGGGAGGGCTGAGGTCCTGTGAAAAACAAGAACACGTGGTAACATGGAATTAGATCCTAATGCAAACATATTAGGAAAACAAGTTTAAGATAAGCAAATTGATCCAAATGTTTCTTAATTGAAGATTTTTATCTCAGTTTTTATGCAGAACGTATTGACACACACACCCGATTTGGTGTGCAAACTTGTTGAGGGTGCCACTCAATCCCCTCATCCAGATCATTGATAAAGATGTCAAAAAAAATGGCCCCAATACTGAGCCCTGGGGAGCACCAATTACAACCAGATGCCAATTTGATTGAACTCCATTTAGCACAACTCTGTGGACTCAGCCATGCTGAGTTTTTAGCTCAGTGAAGAGTCCACCTGCCTAAGCCATGAGGCACCAGCTTCTCTAGGAGAATGCTGTGGGAAACTCTGTCAACTGCTTTACTGAAGTCTAGGTAGACAACACCCACCGCCTTCCCCTCCCCGCAGCTAGGTGGGTCACCTGGTCATAGAGGGATATCAGTTGGTCAAGCAAGAACTGCCCTTCATAAACCCGTACTGGCTGTCCCTGATAACCTGGTTTGACTGAGGTGAGACTGCGTTCTTCTGCAAATTATAAATACGCTGGTTCAGCTGCTCTTGAGCAGCTGTCACTGGATTTTGGTTGCTTCTCTGAAGGGCAGGTATCTGGTACAAGGTAAGTTGTGAAACATCAGTAAATGTCAATAAAATGATTACATTTAAGCGTAGTGCTCAGAAGAGCTAATTAAGGAATCCATTAGTGGGCAAAATAATAACACATACAGCATTGCATAACACAACATACTTGGCATGTCTATACTCCTGTGCATACCAGAGATCAAGCACTAGCCATCCATTTCAGACTGAGTTTATGTCAAAGGGTGCCTTTGTGATCTGGAGTATGTGCTCAATTACCCAAGATAACTTGGGTAATTTTTGCTGTCAGTGATAGCAAAAAACTAGATTTATTGTTCCGTGCAGGTGTGGCTGTGCTGAAGTTGCCTATTCTATGAACTAGATTTTAGAGGACATTTATTGGAGTATTCGAAAGATTATTTTTTTGTTCCTGGTACCTAGAGTCATAGAATCATCAGGGATGGGAAGGGACCTCGAAAGATCATCTAGTCCAATCCCCCTGCCACAGCAGGACCACCCAGACCCAGTCACACAGGAGCACATCCATGTTGTTTTCTAGAAGTTCTAAGCACCTGCAAACACAGGTTTTAAGATGAAAGTACCTTCTCCACCATAAGTCACTATAGAATCATAGAATCAGTCCGGGTTGGAAGGGACCACAGGATCAGCCAGTTCCAACCCATCTGCCATGGGCAGAGACACCCCACCCTAGATCAGGCTGGCCAGAGCCTCATCCAGCCTGGCCTTAAACACTCCCTGGGCAACCTGTTCCAGGCTCTCACCACTCTCACGGTGAAGAACTTCCTCCTCACATCTACCCAGCTCCAGCTTTGCTCCATTCCCCCTAGTCCTGTTGCTACCTGAGATCCTAAAAAGTCCCTCCCCAGCTCTTCTGCAGGCCCCCTTCAGATACCTGTCTGTAGTTGTTGGATAACCTCCTCCTCTTGCTTCACATCTGTATTGTAGTCCTGTCTATCAATCTCCACACAGTGTAAAGGTTATTAAACGCCCATATTTACACTCAGAGGTAAATTTGTGGTTAAGGGAATATACAGCCACCCACACCATGATGTTATCAGACCTGCAGCGTAACACTGCTGAGAGATCAAAAAAGCAATACAGCTCAAAGCAGTTCTTCTTCCCAACTGTCATTATGTTATTTATATTTTACTTAGATTTAAGCACAAAGTAATATTTTCTTCCCCTTAACTGTAATTAGCTATAGCAGAGGATGTTTGTACTATTTTATTGGTCCCCCAGAAGAACCTGCAAAACGTTAAAGAAATGCACTTGCATGGCATTTGCAGTCAAAGGGTGCACGCCTCCAGGAAATAAGCTCTTGTAGGGTTTTGGTTTTCCTCAGAAAGTGTTAGTAATGGCAATGTTGGGTGCCAAAATCTACATCCTACAGCAGTGTCAAATTATATCCAGCTGTGGCCTTTAATTGCCATCAGAAAACTCAACTCCTTTTCATTAGCAGAAAGAGAACTTGTTGTAAAATAAAAAACTAACATATTTATAAATCACATTTAAGTAAAGCAGAGCTATTAGGAACACAGAAAACGTCGTGTATCGCAGTTTTCCCTGCCCCAGTGTTACACTTCTTGCGGTATGGACTGGTTTTAGTTTGCTGCTACAGCATGGCTAAGCAAGAGAGATTCCTAAAGCTGACAGATCCAGTCTAAAACCGAGATACACGGCTAATTAACGTTGCAAACCTGGCATTCTTACCCGTGCCTTTAGCCCCCTTCTCTGCACATGAGAATTATTTCTTGTTTTTCTTGGTGAATGCAATTTAACATACTTCAATATTTTTAAAATACACCTTGAGTGCTTTATAGATTGGGAAAATCTATTTGTGGAGCTGGTTGTGTCAGAAATCACTACCCATGGCAAAGAAATCTTTTCTGTCATGAAGACTGTGTCCTGGACTTGCGCTTGTCAGCTGCTATTTTGGGCTCTTCCTCACCTCACTCAGGAGGTGGGATGGTGCCATTTTCTGGTCAGCTGGCACAACAGTGAGGGCAGTGGGGTGTTAAACCAGATAAATGAATGTTGATATTTCATTTTGTCTTATTTTTGAAGTAAACCCCAAAATGCTGAAGCTTCTGAGGATTTTTAGGTTTCAGCATGGACAGATGAAGCTGGGCTTCATGCCTCCATGCTCTTGGGCAGCTTGATGGCTTCTCTCCAGTAAATGCCCATGCCCAGAGGAAAAGAGGCAGCACACAGGAATTAATTGTGAGAGGAGGAACTGGAAAGCCTTATTTAAAGAGGTGTGTAACACAACATTAATCTTGTCTGTTACACATATTCTATGCACACTGAAGCTCTTGCCACAGACTCTTCTGGGACACAAGCATCCTGCCATGGCAGGTAGCTGGAGTCCAGCAACATCCTACTTTTTCACATACTGATTTGGCAGTTGTGCTAAAGGTTGCAGAGAGGCCATTGTGGCACTTAAGAAATACTAAATCAGCTCACACTAAACTCCAAGGTTACTGTTTTGTCCCTCCTGTAAACTAAATTAGCAGGCTTTTCGAGTAGGAGCGTGTCAGCAAAGTCAGTAAGCTCCTGCGTATGTACAAGACATGCACTGGCTCCTACATGTGTTCCTTAGGTACACGTTTAGTCTCTGAGTGTCTATACAGTAGCAAGTAGTAGAATTCATGTTACACAGATGAGAAAAAAGCATCAGTGCAAGTACTGGCTTAGTTCATGAATGCAGGACAGGGCACTACTGTTAGTTTCATGTATTAATGTATTTTGAGGAAAAAAAAGCATTTTCTTCCATTTTCCTATGGATTATCTTCCATTGATTTCAGATTTCTGTGCAGCTAGTCCTTCCACAGCAGCGTGGTTGAGGTGTCAATAACAAATTATTATTATTATTACTATAATTACTATAATTGACTATATTATTATATCCAGTCAATATGAATAAGAAGGGGTATGTTGTATATGCAGGAGAAGCAGCTTGCAGGCTGAATTCAGTATCAATTATCTTGTTGGAAACATGTACATTTGGGAGCGAAGATTAAGCTTTCGTCTCATACCGAACCCAGAAGTTTTGCTTGCCTGTAGGTAAACAGTTTTCATCTGAAGGTCACTGTGTTAAATGGTAGAGTCCGGGTAAAGGATCCATTTGGAGCTTGAGTACCGACATTCGAGGCAGCACTCAAGATGCTGAGTAATGTCACTACATTACACCGTAAAACAGACGAGAAAAAGAATTGCCACGAAAAACCAGGGTGCCAGCCCCAGGTGATTTATGGCCTGATTCAACAGGAGAATCCTGTTGTGTTTTCAGTGGGGTTTGGCTCAGGTGGGTGCACTTCAGTTGTACAAACTGTGGTCAGTTCAGCAGTGAGCTGGGGCAGATAGAAAGTGCCTGTCACAGCCAGGATGACCCAGGGAACAGAGGGGCTCTGCCGCACTCTCGCTTTCTTTTGAGAGGGGAGCTGGAGGATGCATAGCTGATGTGTCCTGGGAGTGGTCCCAGGGGAAGGCAGTGCGGAACGTGTGGAATTAGCACAAGGTGGAGCAACAGACAAGGGAAAAACCAGAGGCTCCCTTTGGGTTATGCAGTTTGTCAGGGCTTAAACCTGCTGCTTGCAGAGAGGGAACCATAAAAAGCTCCCAACAGGAGATGTGGGAAGGGGGATTGACAGGAAAAGTGACACCAATGGGATGGAGCCTGGATAATCTCTGGATGATGCAATGATGACTTAGAAAGAAAAGAAATGAAAGAGAAAATGAGACCAGAAAACACAGTAAGACATTGTTTGCTCCCTTGTCTTGAAGAGTTCGGGTTGCCTTGTATGGTGTATTGGTAGAGTCTCTTTTCTTGTACGCTCAGAAGGGTTTTTGAGCTGCACTAGCTAGGTAGGACATCCTGTGTCCTGAGTACAGGCATGATCTACACAAGGTACAAAGAGATGCAAAAATGTCTTCCTTCTGTAAAAACTAAATGTTATAGGACCATCTGAGTCCATGTGTGTAGGCAACACGTGGCAAAGCTCTCCAGATAATGTGCAGGTAAGTAACTTTTATTGCATGTGTAACCGCAAGACACACAATCCAGAATGAGTGAGCGAAACTTGGGAGGTCAGCTAAAGGGCTGGGGGTGCTGCTGCAGCAAAACCTCTCAATTTAAAGAGTTGTTTCTCTAATGTTGGTGCGGCTGTCACAGAAAGCACTTAGTGGAAACCTGGGCTGATCATCAGGTGGCTGTTTCACAGCAATCAAAAGTAATGAGATGGGCAAAAAAGCCCCATCAGCAGCTTCAGCCCAAGAGAATGAACCTTTGCCTGATACGAGCAGAAAATGGGAAGAGATCGAATCGTGCTGTGTTGGAACAAATCCTAATATAATTTAAAAGTCACCTAAAGACTTTGAACTGGTGGTGACTCGCCTGTGTTTTGGTGATTCCTACAAGCACTCTGAAGGAAGTTTCAAAGTTCTTTGCAGGTAGAAGGTTAACACTTCCTAAATGCAGGGAGTATGCAACCTAGCTTCTTCCTTCTCTGAAAGAAACTCAAGGAAGAAAATCAGTCAGTGGATCACTTCATTCAAATGACATTGTGCCACCACCTATGGTAAGAATTTAGGGTGAGGCCTGAGAAACACGTTATCGAGACCAAAAATTATAAAGGGTGTGTGTCTTTCATCACGTATTGTATTTCTTCATTTTGTCTTGCTGATATGGCAACGACCAAGATGGTTTTCTCAGACGTAGCCATAATGAACAAGGCATTGGCCTGGTTTCAAGATAAGAGTGTGTTAGACCTTGAAGAACAGAACTGAGATCCAAATGGGTTCTGTACTACTCATTGCTGAGTAAAGACCTTCAAGGATTTAATTAGAGTGTGGAAAAACTCATGTAGAATGTCACAGTGGGGCAGATGTAAAGGTGGAGGTGCTGTACCCTCTTGTTTCCTGGGCTGTCGCATCCAGCAGGAAAGCTGAACTTGTGAGAATCAACAGACAAAACCCTGCTAATGTTGTCTTGGCTAGACTGCAGCTATCATGAACCTTCTGTCAGCACTTTTTCTGGCTTTCCCACGGATCTGAGGAACGAAGAAGATTTTAATAGCTTTACCAAAAAAGCAATTTAGTCAACCAAAAAAGAAATGGGAGACTCTAGACCTTGGCCTGCCTTTATGAGCTCATTAAACAACAGACCTTCCTGTCTCCTACAAAAGTTTCTCAACAAATAACCCTATCCCCTTAAAACACAGTCTGCAAGTTAGTGTTGGCTCTGAT
>JAOXOE010032589.1:0-10889 GCA_028565055.1 Phoeniculus purpureus
GACCTTGTTGGCAGTGAGGGTGCCAGAGCCCTGGCAGGGGCTGCCCAGGGGGCTGTGGAGTCTCCTTGTCTGGAGACGTTTCAAACCCTCCTGGGCTGTTCCTGTGTGACTGGATCTGGAGGACCCTGCTGTGTTGGGGGGATGGGTCTGGGTGATCTTTCAAGGTCCCTTCCAATGCCTGATGCTCTGTGATTCTGTGATCCCGCTCTGGCAGGCGCTTGGACTAGATGAACTCTGAGGGTCCCTTCCAACCATTGTGTTGAGCTAGTGTTAAATAGGGGCTGGGTACAGGAGCCAGCTCAATGCATAAGAAAGGCAGTAAGCTTTGAGGTCCTTAGGCATCCTTTCCTGCAGAGATTTGATTCACAGTCCGTACCCCAGTACCTGGTGTTACCGCTTAATAGAGCGGGTGTGGACACTGGGGTGTGCGCGTAACCGCGGTGTTGCTGGAAGGGCAGTCAGCTCTGTGTGTGTCTGTCCTTGTTGGAAGTGGCATTGCAAGTAGCCCCAGCTGAACAACCAGTACGTCCTCCTGCAGAGTGAGCCTGCACGTGCTGTCAGACCTGCCAAGAGACCAGGGCATGAGTGGGGAAAGAGCAGTTCTTTTTGAAAAGCCTTTTTTCCTCTTAGTCCTGAGGGTGTCGTGTCTGGTAAGAACTTCACAGGTCCTGGTCTTCGCTTGTGTCTGTTTCTAGTCTCGGTGTAAGAGAGCGCCAAGACGCAGTCAGCGCTCCACAGCGTGCGAGTTGTTCTTGCCCGTCGCTGATTCAGAGCATGTCGGTGGTGCCTGAGCCTTCTGCTCTGCTAGATTGTGGTGACTTTATTGAATTTCTCATAGTTGGGTGATGTGGGGCATCTCCCTTGGCCTCGCTGGCCCCCATGTTTGTGCAGTCAAATGAGGAGTGTTCCCAGCAGAGAGGGGAGGAGGGCAGTGGAGAGGGCTGGAAACTCCAGGACAGTTAGTGGGTGCTGTGGGGTCTGCAAGGCCAGGGCTGGTGCTGGGTGTGTGCTCACTGCTGTTGGGCTCCCTGATGAGCTTAGGGGTATGAAAAGGCCCTTTAAGACTGCTGGAAGGGGCTTGGTTTTAGTTGAGAGTAATCCCTCCAGAAATGGCAAGCGCTTTCACATGACCTGGTTCCAGCCTGGCCCTGACACGGAGGACCTGAGGCTGTTTCGGTGCGGTGTTGGTGCTCAGGAAGGAGCCAGATGTCCGTGAGTATCGGTGCTGCTGCAGGCGGGGGGCTTCACCTCTGCTGAGGCCTGGCAAAGCGGTGCCCTGTCACTGTGTCTGCAGGTCACTGTGTGGTCACTGTCCTCACAGCACAGCTGTGAGGTGCCGCCCTGGGTGTCTTTGTCCTTGCAGAGACACCTGCGTGTGTTCAAGGGAGAGCAGAGCGATTCTTGCTGTGACTGCTAGGCTGTCGCCAGGGCTGGGAGCGTTCTTAGGTCACTGGGGTGCCTTACGGGGTTTTGGCTTCAGCTTGTACAATTGCAGCTGGATTTGCTGTGCTTCTCAGGTCAGAGCTGCTGGAGCTGGTGCAGGCTGTGAGTCTGGTGCCCTTACCCACAGGAACTGCTGGGCGAACTGGTGCCCTGCGGTGCAGAGGGTCTTTTTCACAGAACTTCTGTTCCGTAGCAGCCAGGTGAGCCGTCGAGTGCGACTCGCCCCTTCGCCCGTGTCTCCAGAAATAGTCCACTTGAGCCTGGAGGCTGGTGAGCGTCTGAGGCCTGGAGCCCACAGGGCACAGCTGCTTCCTTGGGCTCAGGAAATCCAGAGAAGAGAGAGGCTTTAGCTCGGGGTCAGGGTTTTGCAGAGGTGGATGCTCTGTGCTGACTCTACCTCTGACTCTGACGTGAATTTCCTACTGCTCTGTTTGTGTCTGAGCTGGTACAAACTGCGTTGCCCGCTCCCTTGGCGCGCCTCAGCGTGCTGACACGTGGGCACAGGTGCTGCGCCGGCCGGCGCCCGGGGTGTCAGCCTTTCCTGTTACCCTGCCCCGGGCTGCTGCTGACTGTTCCTCTTCAGGAAGTGGTTGTAGCAGCTTGTTGGGTTCACCCTGGAGGGCTGTCGCTGCTGCCGGACAATTCACTGGGGCATGGAGTGGGACTTGGAAGCAGAAGGGCAGAGCTAAAACTTCCGAGCGGGTGCTGCGGGTGCCTGGTGCCTGGTTCCTCGCTCTTTCAGGGCTGCCTCCCGCGGTCTGCTGAGCGCCGAGGGAGCAGGGCGATTGTACCCTGTGGCTTGTGAAAGCTTTTGCCCTTCAAAGGGAGCTTTCTTTTGGCTGCAGCAGCCGTGGGGGCTGGAACGGTGTCTGCTCCGAGCAAGAAGCTCTTGTCTGGGCAGGAGGTCCTGCCCTCGCCCCAGCACTGTCCTTGGCAGCAGGAAGCTCTTTAGTACGCTCTGGTAGCGGGCTCTGCGGCTCTGCTTAGGCTGGCGGAACAGTGGCTGCTGCTCACATGGGGAAAAGGAAGAGTTGCTGGGTTCCTGGCTCTTTCCTGCGCCTGCTGCACAGTGAGTCTGTAACGTGGGCTTTTCGGCCTGAGCACCTCTGTAGCTTGGAGGTGCAGGTTTGCCTGTTGAAGTGCGGCGGCTTTGGTTCATTTATTTTTGCTGATCAGAGGGCTGGCTCCCCCGAAGGCTTTTCGTGCAGTGTGTTACTGATGTGCAAAACTACACCAGGCGGTGATGGCGAGGCAAAGGACAGCGTCTAAGGGGGTGAAACCACTCCCTGAAGAGCTAAGCAGTGGTCAGGGGGTTGCAGACCCTTGGGTGCAGTGGCAGGTGCGTCGTAGGTACAGCAGTGAGAGAAGTGCGGTGTGTTGCTTTGAATAGAACCTGAGTCTAAACTGCTGCTTTCGGGTGGTGTTTTTGGTCCGTCTGGTGCTGGGATTCAGCCCGTCCGCTAAAAACATCTTCTGAGCTGTGGAAGTTCTGGGCAAGAGTTTGTTGGCAGTAAATGTTGGAGCAGAGCCGTGGACTCCTTGAGGATGAGCGGTGCTGCTGTGGACCTGGTGGTCCGATCGCTGCCGGGCAGCGTCCTTTCCACACGCTTTCCTGCTGGTCCTGACACCTCAGCAGAGAGCAGCCGCTCTGTTGGCGCTGTCAGAGCTGGATTTGTACCTCTCAGCAGACCGAGACTCTGGTCTGACTGAGAACCACTTCGCCCTGCATCCCAGCTGTAAGAGTGCTGACGGTGACCCTCAGACCTGAGGGAACCTCATCACTTGGTTTGGAGATGCAGAGTGCAGAAGCTCAGTGCTAACGGGGTACTGATGGTGAGCTGGACAAACGCTTTGGAATGCTTCCTCGGCATAATGCCGAAGGAACTTGCAGGGGTGTAAATGAGGGTGGGAGTGGGTCACGCGGGCTCTGTTCTGGTGCAGCACTTGAGTTGAAGGACCCTGTTCTAACACCTGTGTTGTGCAGTTTTTGCTGCAGGTGCCTCAGTGCAGTGTTTCTACAGAGGTGAGGCTTGAATGAGCAGGATGGGGGTGAGGCTGCGGTGCCTGGCGCTCACCTGTCAGGTAGAGATTACAGCAGTCTGTGGATGCAAGCCTCTTGTGGTTTGAGCTGTGGGCAGAGTATGTTGAGATCAGTGAAACCAGCTTGCCAGTAGCATGGTGGCCCCCGGGTGTCTCTCAGAACAGAGCTCCCTTGGCGCTTGATGGTTCAGCTCTTTTGTTGACGTGCTGGGAGACGGGACTTGTGTTGCTGTGCCAGCCGGCAGGCTCTTTGAACGGAACAGAGCTGCACCTAAAGCTGCGTCTGCGCTGAGGGGTTGTGGGGCCTCCTGCCTGATGGCTGGGCACGGAGAGCAGTGCCTCGCAGCCCCTGGAGTGGCGGAGAGAGACCTCGCTTTGTTGTTGCAGTTCGCAGCTGGTTCAGAAGAACTCCCTGGCTTGGTAGCACAGCTGGGAAAGAGCCTCTGTGCCTGGTTCCACACCACGGAGGCTTAACCAAGCTGGGTTTTGCCGCATGGTGCCTCCTTGGCCAAACACTCAGTTACTACCCAACGCGTGGTTGAAGTGTCGGTGGCACGGCCCACGGCGTGCTCTGCCCAGCTCTGTCTGCCGGCTGCCGTCGCTGCGCAGGGCTGCTGGGGTGCAGTTCTGCACTGCTCCAAGCCGCTCCCTGCGCGGTGGCCGCTCGTGCTGTGTGCCAGGACAGCGCCGCCCGGAGCGCCGGCTGCAGACCCCATTCAGGACTTCGCTGCTTCTGACCCATAGGTTGCACTTGTCTTCAGCATCAGGGTCTTCTAGTTGCAGGAGAAACAAGAAGTCTCTCTTCCGCCCCAGTGTACTGGGAGCGGGATGGCGGCTGGTCAGATAGCTCCAGCCCTGGTGAGCAAGGGGGTTGTTCTGCTTGCTCCAGCGTGGGGTCGTGTTTGGCTGTGCAAAAACAGATGGGTCTTATGCAGAGGACGTAGGTGTGAGTTGTGGGGTGCTCGCTGAGGCAGCTCTGCTTTAAATTTAAAGCCCTAGTTTTCTCTGGACGGCTTTGTTGGGGCACAGGTCGCAGAGAGCTGCCACAGACGTTTGGGTCTGTTCTCTGGGGCCGCCTCTGTACTCAGATACTTCAGTGCTCGATCACCTATGCAGATGATGTAAGGTAGGAGTGGCGACTGTTTTATCATAGACTCCTTCAGGTTGGAAAAGACCCTCGAGATCGTCAGGCGCAGCCATGAACCCCAGGCCTCCGAGTTCACCACCAAACTGTCCAGCTGAACCCCACGTCTGTCCGTGCGCTGTGGGGCAGAAGAAGGCTGCTCTTTCACTGAGGCTGGTGTGTTGATGTTCTGGGTGAGCAAGAACAGCTTCAAACAAGCAGCAGCCTGTGCCCCAGGGGCTCATTCAGTGTAACCCTTTAGACTTAGGTGTGGGGTCTCTGCTGTCACTGGAAGCCAGGCAGACGAGCCGGCGCTCCTGGTAGGAGTGGGTGTTTACGTGTGTGAGTAGCAAAGGTGTTTGGGGCAGTGCTCAGCCCTCCTAGCAAGGGACTGTATTCCCCATTCTCCAAAGAGCTGTGACGTTGCCCAGTCATCGACGCCTAGGAACTGAGGAGAACTCTGTTGTGTAGCAAGGAAGCTCCATGCATCCGCACGCTGCGGGACCTGCCGGTTTGGGACAGAACCGGGCTGCTGACGAGTTTAGCTTATTTGCTCCTTTCTTGCTACTCCTGCAGGGTGTGTTTTCTTCAGTTTGACTCCATTGTGTCAGAAGACTCAGACTATTTACAAAACAACTTAACTCCTGGCCCTTCTTTGCTCCAGCCATGGACGACTAGGGAGCAGTTCTGAGGCAGCCAGCAGCGTCACTTCTGCTCTCCCAAGCCTCTTCTCAGAGTGCGCTTCCACTTGCAGCTGCGCTGGAAGTGAGACTATCTTTGGGTTTGTGGAGAGGGGCTGCCGAGGACAAGGCAGTGGCATGCCTGGGCTCACACAAACTAGATGTGTGTTTGGATGCGGTGATGTCTTTCAGCCCTGAACTTAGACTTTACTAGCAGAAGACTTGTTGCTTGTTGAGAAACCGCAGCCCTGGTGGTAGCTCTTGCAGTCTGCTGCTTTCGTGGTGAACAAGGGGTGAAGTCTGGCCACGTTCTTGGCACAAACACAGCAGGGACCAGAACTGGTGGTACCATAAGGATCGGGTAGTTCCGTGACTATTCCCTTGCTCTGTTGTTGGTCTCTAGCACCATGTGGTTGGTTTACAGTCGAAACGTGGGTTTGAGTTGTGCTGTGAACGTTTCGGTGCTGGCAGGGCAGAGGACTCGAACTGCTCAGCAGTGAGGCTCCTGGAGGCACCAGAGCTGCTCCCTGACTGCAGGCACGCGTTGGTTTGCGTCGCTGGGTAGCGCCGTTCGGAGCACACGGTGTGACGATGCATCTTCTGTCTTCCAGATCAGCGTGCGTGTGACCACCATGGATGCTGAGCTGGAGTTTGCCATCCAGCCTAACACGACAGGGAAGCAGCTCTTTGATCAGGTGAGTGATGCAGCTGTGCAGGATGTACAGCTGATGTGCAGACGCTCGCTGCTGCCTTAGCACAGTCACAGCTCTGGAAGGACTCCCAGGATCGAGAGGCTGTGTGTTCGGCGGCTCCAAGAGAGCTCAGCGTGGTGAGGAATTGTGTGCCGGTTTTTAAAGCGACCCTTTGTTTCTCATCTCCAAGGGTGTGTTGGAAGCTGTCCTTGCCTCTGAGGGACTGAACTGGTGCTGTAGCTCACGACTGGAAAGCAGCAGGTGTCTGCAGTCATAGCACATTAGAGACACCTTGTGAGGGAGCTGGGGTCTGTCCTGGGTTAGCTTATTCACAGGCGTTTTGTCGCTGATCTCAGACTAGTCGGTCTCTCAAGCAGGAGAAGTTAGCTGGGTTTCAGGTGTTGCCACAGCCCGTGAGTGCGGGTGAAGCGGCGTCTGTGTCCATCTCAGGCCCTCAAGGGCACCTGAAGAAACATTAGGTGCTGCTGCACTGGGCTGTCTTCGTCTGGGTACTTCAGCCCTCCTGTGCGTGCCCCGGCTCGGCTGGCATCCCTGCTGCCGTGGCTGAGGCAGAGGCAGGGCGGCCCACACAACCCGAACACAGACGTTCGCTGCTGCTCTTCTGCCCAGGTCTTGCTGCTGGAAGGAAAATCGGAACGGTGAGCTCACAGCTTAGAGGACGAGTAAAAAGAATCTTGGCTTAACGACAAGATGGAGGAGCTGCTGGAGCAGATGTGTCGGACTCGGCTGTGGTTCCGTGGGGCCGACGTTCTAGGGCTGGCGCTGCTCGGCACTTGTCTTGCTGAAGGGCTGACCCGCCCACGGAATTTCCCTGGGAGCCAGCAGACCTATACAACTTGGTTTGGGTGCTTTTGTTAGCCACAGACTACTACTTTCATACTCGGCTCCGTGTTTCAACGCTGCGTTGGTGTTCTTTGCAGCCCGGCCTTGAAATGGAGGGCACAGGGCTGTGTCCTACAGTTTGCATAAGGAGCACCCTTTGGTGATGGGCAAAGTGCAGAATCCCCCAGGGCAGCTGAGAGTTAGCCTAGTCTGCAGCTCGGTGTGTCACTGCGCGGTACCTCCTTCACGGATCAGCCCTGTGGGGTCTCAGATCCGACAGGTTTTGGCTGGTAGAAGGGACACTTGGATTCTGTCTGGCATCCGTGCGTGCAGCGTGGGCGTCTCCCACGGTTAACTGACGGCAGCGCACGCTGGTGAAGCGGAGGCGAGACCCTCAGGTTCGTCAGAAGGCGAGTTGCTCTTCTGGAGGAGCTGCCCTTCACGGGAGCGCTCACCGGATGGTGTCTTCCCGCGCGTGGTTTCTGCCGTAACCCGGACGAAGCACTAGGCGCGGAGGAGCGAAGCCGCTGAGGTCGGTGGCGTCTTCCACGTGGGTGTCCGGCTGGGCCGGGCTGTGTGCTGGCGGCCTCTGGGCTCCAGCAAAGCGCAGCAGCATCAGGTTTCCCGTGTGGGGACTCTTCGCGTCTTAGTCGTGGGTTTCGCTCCTTTTGTGCCGTGTTCTTGGGCAGCTGCGCGTGCTCTGCGCCTGCCTGAACAGAAGCGTGGCTCTTCGCCCTCTAGGGAACCCTGTGCAGAAGGAGACCACAGAGGCTGCTGCCGACTGAGCTGCAAGCAGTGAGGTGGGAAGTTGGCACTAGATGTAGAAACGTCGAGTCTTCCGCCTCTAGCACGAAAAAGGAGTGTGAGAGGCGGCGGCTGCTGCTGTGAGTGGTTGAGGAGCCCAATGCCCGCGTGTTCGGCTCCCTTGCACTTCGGTCCTTGTTGCCCCTCGATTAAGAGAACTGACTGCAAAGCGGGTGGCTGTTTGGCTCTGGCCACGGTGGGAGAACGGGAGGCGTTTTCTCGTGCTCTGGGTGCAGATACCCAACAAACTGTCTGTCTGCTCGCTTGTTGTTGAAGTGGAGATCTCGGGGATCTTTGCTGCAAAAACCCCATCTTTGTGGTCAGACTTGCACGTAAAGGAAGGCAGGTGCTGCTTGTGTGTGGGTCGCTCCGCGCGCTGTCGGTCTTGCGCGCGCAGAGCGACGCGCGAGAGCCTCTGGGGAGCTGGCGGCAGTGGCCAAAGGCGCCCCCTTTGCTGCAAGGTGGGCGCGCTGGCAGCTGGCAAGTGCCCAGGGTGCTGCTAGTGTGGCTTAGTGCTGGGAAGAGGACAGTCTGGAGCTGGTATCGCTGCTGACACAGCTGCTGGGGCTGCTGCCTGACTCTCAGTCTGTTTGCTGCGTCTCTGTGTCCCTCCGGAGGTGGTCCCGAGTCCCACGATGGGGTGTGTGAGAGCAGAGTTCATCTTCCAGCTCGCCCGAGCTGGGGGGTGCTCCTGGAAGTGCTAGTCTGGTGCTTTCTGCATGACGCTGGCTCTGCAACAGCTGCTTTCGCCAGCGATTCTGCTGTTGCAGCGCTTTGACCGGGCGTGACTTGGCTTTTGCCGCTTGCACAGTAAGATTTCAAGATGTCCTGCGTGCGTTTGCCCCAGGGTGCCCTTTCGTTTGGAGCCGGCAGCGCTGAGTTAAGCAAAACAGAGGCTGCTAGGCATTGCCAGGGCTTCTGCCGGAGCCGCCCCGATGCAGGCTGCTGCCAGCGTTCAGCAGCGTCCAGGCAGCGCTGGGTTCCGCCTGTGCTCTGCGAAGGTTGGCAAACGTGCTGCTTGTGCCACGCAATCACAACGTGCTCCAGGCAGCAGCCAGCGACTCTTGAGAAGCGTCAGTGTGTGGGTAGCTCGTGGCTTCTGAGCTGGAGTCTAAGTTCCATCCTAATTATGGGGGGCTGTGCTTGGGGTGGGAAGTCCACTGGCTCCCTCTTTCCTGAGTACCTTCCAAAGCGGATTCCTGTAGTTGCAGAGCAGGTGCAGGTGCTTCATGGCTTTGGAAATGATCTTCTGCCCCAGAGTAGCTGCTGTAGAGGTGTCACTGAGCTGCTGTAAGTGGCAGTTAACATTATTTTTGGTAGAAACCTTCCTGTAACCCCCCCCATCCTGGAGACTTGTGATCATACTGCTTCAGCTTCAACAGCTTCTGCTTGCTGTGTGAACAAAACCTGGATTAACTGAGGCAGGAGGGTTGTGCTGCCTGTTTTGTCCAGCTGATCCTGGGCTGGATCACAAAGGGCCTGGCTAGCAGACCGAGAGAGGTTCTCCTCCCCCTCTACTCTGCCCTGCTGAGACCACATCTGGAGTCTTGTGTCTAGCTCTGGGCCCCTCAGCTCCAGAAGGACACAGAGCTGCTGGAGAGAGCCCAGCACAGAGCTACAGGGATGGATGGAGGGAGGGGAGCATCTCCCTGATGAGGAAGGGCTGAGGGAGCTGAGGCCGTGGAGCTGGGAAAAAGGAGACTGAGGGGTGACCCCATGGATGTTGATCAATATGGGAAGGGTGGGTGTGAGGAAGATGGAGCCAGGCTCTGCTCAGGGGCACCCAGTGACAGGACAAGGGGCAGCAGGTGTGAGCTGGAGCAGAAGAGGTTCCCCATCAGTGTGAGCAGGACCTTCTTCATGGTGAGGGTGCCAGAGCCTTGGCAGGGGCTGCCCAGGGAGGTTGTGGAGTCTCCTTGTCTGGAGCCATTTCAAACCCTCCTGGCCATGTTCCTGTGCAATTTGATCTAGGGGACCCTGCTGTGTTAGGGGGATGGGACTGGCTGATCTTTTGAGGTCCTTTCCAATCCCTCATGTTCTGTGATTCCATGATCCTGTGAAATGTGTTGGAGAACAGATCTCTAAAGCACCTCCGGAGCTCTGTGTCCTTGCAGCAGGGTTCTTGCAAGCCGTGAAGTCATTTGTCTCATGCTAGTATTGCCATACAAAGCTCAGCTCAAACTTAGGAGGTCTTCTCCTTCCAGGGACCTCAGGCTTAGATTGTAGAGGGTTTTCCTTTGTCTGATGAAACTGTGAGACACCCTCCTTCCTCTTTTGATTGTTTCAGTGCAGTATTGTGGAAATTCCCTTGGTGCTGGGAAGCACACCCCAAGTATTTAGTGTTCTGCATCTGGTTTCTCCAGGTTCTGCTAATTATTGGTTATCTTTTAAGCATGTGAAGAGAACCTAGCAAATTCTTGCCAGGTAGTACAGAAATCCCTGGCCTTAAGGGATTCTCTCTTTTTAATGTGTTTTTTGTGCCTGATGAAAGAGTTGACAGTTCAGCAGCGTGGCCTTCAAAATAATGAACCTCAAACCTTGGTCCTTTAGGTCTGGAGGAGAAAGAGTGCTTGTGGTTTGCTGTTGGGTTGCAGGAACAAAGGGTTTGGCCTTTTGGCCCCAGTATGAATTCCTACACAGTGATAGGGCCAGAGCTGCTGGGGTGCTTTTCACCTTGGCAATTTGCATTTGAAAGGGTTGGAGAGTGAGGTTGGCCTTTGTAGAGTGTGGTGTGTATTTAAAAGGTGATTAAAAGCAGCACTTCTGCTGTCCCTGGTTGATTCACAGAATTCCAGAACATTAGGGATTGGAAGGGACCTCCAAAGATCATCCAGTCCAAACCCTCTGCCACAACAGGATCCCCTAGATCCAGTCATTAGGGTTTGGAATGGACCTCCAAAGATCACCCAGTCCCATCCCCCTGACACAGCAGGATCCCCTAGATCCAGTCATTAGGGTTTGGAATGGACCTCCAAAGAACATCCAGTCCAATCCCCCGCCACAGCAGGATCCCCTAGTTGCACCACAGGAACACAGCCAGGATGGTTTGAAACACCTCCAGAGACTCTACAACCACCTGGGCAGCCCTTTCCAGGGCTCTGTCACTCTCACCGGGAAGGTGGTCCTGCTCACACTGATGGGGAACCTCCTCTGCTCCAGCTCACACCTGCCGCCCCTTGTCCTATCGCTGGGTGCCCCTGAGCAGAGCCTGGCTCCATCCTCCTGACACCCACTCTTCACATACTGATCAACATCCATGGGGTC
>JAOXOE010032590.1:0-10889 GCA_028565055.1 Phoeniculus purpureus
GACTGGATCTAGGGGATCCTGCTGTGGCAGGGGGATGGGACTGGATGATCTTTGGAGGTCCCTTCCAACCCCTAATGTTCTGGGATTCTGTGATTATCTAATTCTCATTCAGTTCCCAGTGAGAAGATGAGCATCAAGCCCTGAGTAGTAACTCCTACCGAATTTACTCTTCCAGTTGCCTTGTCTGCATCTGCTAAACTGCTGACCCTCCAGTGCTGTTGCTGCAAGGTGCTAACTCTGGGAACCGTGTAATAACAACCTGGAGTCACAGTGCAAGCCAGCGTGTGCGATGGAACATGTCTACAGACTAACTGTTGGGATCGAGGGCTGTAAATCATCCATTTCAGGATTTCCTTCCAGTGCTTGGCTGCCGGGATCTGGTTTCACAAATGCCAAGAGCAAACTAGTTACCTTGGGCATAGAAGCCGTAGTAGAAGCTGAAGGAGCATACTTAGAAATCCTTTCCTGATAAGAAGGGAAGGGAAATACAGCCAGTCATTGTTTTTGGAGGTGGACAAGACCTGATATCTTGGAATGAATTTTTGCCGTATCGCTGTCTGTCTGCTCAGGAAGGGAATCGTTTTATCTTCTCAGATCCTGCTGTGGCGGGGGGACTGGACTGGCTGATCTTTGAGGTCCCTTCCAACCCCTAATGACTGGATCTAGGGGATCCTGCTGTGGCAGGGGGATTGGGCTGGATGATTTTTGGAGGTGCCTTCCCATTCCTGATGCTCTGTGGTTCTGTATCAATGCGCTTACTGCTCTTCCTTGCCCTGTGCTGTTGGTGTGCACCTCCAGTGGAAGTGCTGTCTAGCTCCTGCCTTGCCATTAGAGAGCTGTGGATGCTCCACCTACCCTGAGCTCTCCCCTGCTAAGACTGATGAAAATGTTTGCCACACTAAATTTCAGAAGGCCCAGAGAAAACATACTGGTGTTCTGGGAAACGTCTTCATCATAGCCCCAGCGCAGAGACCGTAGGAGCTCTGGCACCACAGAGTTAGAATCACAAAATCATGAAATTAGGGAGTCATGAGGGACTGGAAGGGACCTCGAAAGATCATCCAGTCCAATCCCCCTGCCACAGCAGGATCCCCTAGACCAAATCACACAGTTGTTGGTCACTGCTGGCCAAACAAGCAGACCCTCTGCGGTGTTCACCTATTGGTAACAGAACAGGCTGGAGTTGCCCTTTACAGTAGTTAATGCCTGTTGTGTGCTGGCAAACAGCATCTGAGGTGAAACCACTCACAAGCTGAGCAGGCTCTGCTCTTTGAAAGCAAATCACTCTCAGCTGCAGGCTGGTTTTCCCCTCGACTGGCCTGGAGTAAATGCAGTCTCTAGAAACCAGTAGTGTTGTGTCAGCTGCTGGTGCCGAAGTGGAGCCTCCTGGCTTCCTCCCCAAATGACTCACTCACTACTTTGCGGTGTTTTTCCCTCGCTCCGTGTGATGACTTTTATTTTTAAGCCGTTCTGAGCAGGTGCCAGAGTTGTGAAGGATGAAGTTGTTGTACACGAGCGAGTGGTGGTTTGTAAGAGCCGGCCGATCGCCGGCCTGTTTGCAGCACGTGAAGTTTGACAGCGATCTCGACTGATTCTTCCGTGTTCGCTGGTGTGTTCATTACCCTGGTATTTCCTGAGCAGCTGGGCTTGCTTAGCTTTGGAGCTAAAACAGCAAGAGCAAGGAAGTCAATTTTCCAACCTCCCCCCCCCTATTTTTTTACATGTTAGGATTTTAATGGCATGGAACCATTTCACAGAATCACTCTGGTTGGAAAAAGACCCCTGGGATCATCAAGTCCAACCATCTACCCTGCCTTACAAGGTCACCAGTAAACCAGATCCCTCAAGTCAGGGATGGGGACTCAACCACCACCCTGGGCAGCCCATCCCACTGCCTGACCACTCTCTGCAGGAAGAATTTCTTCCTGATGGCCAGTCTAACCCTCTCCTCTTGGAGCTTGAAGCCCTTCCCTCTGTTTCTGTTACTAATGACCTGTGAGAAGAGACCAGCACCAACCTCAACGTCTGTTTGAATGATGGGAGAAGGCAAGAGCAGAATCATGGAATCATTAGGGATTGGAAGGGACCTCAAAAGATTGTCTAGTCCTAGTGGAGCACAGGGAGTAAACAGCCTTTCATGGTCCTGTTTGTGGTGAAAGGTTTGGCTGCAGGAATTAGTTCGTTCTCCCAGGACTGGTCACACCAAAACTCATTGCCAGCTGTGTTTCCTGGTGGTCTCAGAGCCAGCAAGTGGCTCAGGCACATCTTGTGAGGAGGTGAAAGGATGTGCTTTCTGAGGAGGCTAAGAGGAGACCTCATTGCTCTCTACAGCTGCCTACAAGGAGGTTGTCTCTGGTGCGGGTCTCTTCCAAATTGCTAATGACAGGATGAGAGGAGATGGCCTCAAGTTGCATCAGAGGAGGTTTAGGTTCTTTGCTGAGAGAGTGGTTGGGCGCTGGAACTCTGCCCAGGGAAGTGGTGGAGTCCCCATCCCTGGAGGTGTTTAAAAACAGAGTAGCTTGAGCATTGAAACCATGGTCTAGGGGTTAGGGAGCTGTTGGGCTGAGGGCTGGACTGGATGATCCTGGAGGTCCTTTCCAACCAGGAAGATTCTGTGATGAGAACTGCTGCACAATGGATGATTGAGCGTTAGTACATCAAGCTCCATCCTACAATGTGATGTCCAAGAGTTAGGATGTGAGAAGGTCTAGCTGAGGGGTGATCTGACCTACTGCACTGAGACACAGATCGGGCAGCTGCATGTGACCTGAAGGTGCCCGTTTGCATCACTCCTTCTACCGCTCTGCTTTACATTGGGTCAGTAGGTAGCTCTCGGAAAAGTAATCGTCCAGACCCGTCATCTGTGCAGCTGCTGAACTTGTTTGGCTTCTTTAGCTCCGGGATGGTTTGAAAAGACTCCTCGGTTATTTCACATTATCTCTACTGCGCTTGTGAAACGAGAAGCCTTCAAAAGCTTGGGCAAATGCTGAAAGCTGTTAGAGATGTCAAGGTACAGCAGGGCATGAATCGGACTGGAAATGCAAGTTTTGGGTAATACTGAGGGGTTTCACTGAATCCAGTAACCGGGGGGTTGGAGCTCGGAGCAGTTTCCATCTGCTTTTGTGCTGAATCTGAAGATGATCCTGCTGTGGCAGGGGGACTGGACTGGATGATCTTTCGAGGTCCCTTCCAATCCCTAATGTTCTGTGGTTCTGTGACAGGGACCTGTTGGAGTGAGTCCAGAGGAGGCTGTGAGGATTAATCAGAGGGTTGGAGTTCCTCTCCTGTGAGAGAGTTGGGGCTGTGCAGCCTGGAGAAGGCTCTAGGGAGACCTTTTAGCAGCTTTGTAGTACCTGCAAGGGCTACAGGAAAGCTGGAGCAAGACTTGACAAGAGTAATAGGACAAGGGGGATGGGTTCAAACTGGAAAAGGGGAGCTTAGATAAGACCAAAAAGCCATTTCTCCTCATCCTGTCACTGCAGACTCCTGCAGAATTACGGAGTTGCTTTGTCCCTGCACATCGCCTCACTCCTGTTCCCTTTCCTGTTCAGCGTCCCGTGCTTTTTAGGACAGG
This sequence comes from Phoeniculus purpureus, assembly GCA_028565055.1. NCBI lineage: Eukaryota > Metazoa > Chordata > Aves > Bucerotiformes > Phoeniculidae > Phoeniculus > Phoeniculus purpureus. The sequence goes on from JAOXOE010032590.1 coordinate 3,575, forward strand.
AATTTGATTTCATTGTGATGATTGATAGCTGACCTCTCGCTGGTAGCTCCCAGTCTCCGCATTGTTCTGGGGCGTCTCTGTTGTTCGTCTTAGTCTGAAATCGCCTACGGTGAAGCGAGGCCTGTTTCAATGGACAAGTGCATCATGACAGAAGAGCACAGATCAGTGGCTTAATGCAAGCCCCGTGGCTTGAGAGAGACCTTGGGTTTGGGCTCTGTGCTGCTGGTAGCCTCCAGCACTGCGTTGTTCTCGCCCAGATGCCGTTTCTTGTTGCTTCGCTGAGCGCTGATCTGTAGTGACAAAGAGCGGATGGAGCACCGTGTCTCTGCAGGAGAAAAGAGAGATGGTGTCGGAAACACTCGAAGACTTGTTCAGGTGACCTGTTTTCCCTGTGCACAGTCAATGTTTCTGAAGGAACAACTACTTAGGAGTGTCACCATGTGTCTGGAGTTGGACCTGCAGTGTGCAAAACCCTGACATTAGGGGCTGCTTTTCTTCAGGAGGTGACAGTGAGAGCCATGAGGATTTCAGTGACTAGAGGTTGTCCCATAAAAAGCAAAACATACACAGAAGCACAGAATCATTCAGGTTGGAGAAGACCGCTGGGATCGTTGTGTCCAACCCTCTACCCTAGTCTACAAGGTCTCCCCTAAACCAGATCCCCCAGCACCTTGTCCAGAAGATCTTTAAACACATCCAGGGCAACTGTCTCCCTGGGCAGCCCATTCCAGTGCCTGACCACCCTCTCTGTGAAACCATTCTTGTCCTGTCACAGCAGGCTGTTCCAAGCTTTCTTATCAGCCCCTTAAGTGCTGAAAGGCCACACTAGCGTCTCCCCAGAGCATCCTCCAGGCTGATCAATCCCAGTTTTCTCCGCCCATCATTGCAGCAGAGGGGGTCTAGTCCCTCACAGCATTTCTGTGGCTTCCTTTAGACCCAGTCCCACAGGTCCACATCGCCTGCTCTTAAGGCCCCAGAGCCCCATCCAGCCTGGCCTAGAACACTTCCAGGGATGAAGCATCCACAGCTTCTCTCAACATTATTTTGGAGGCCTTGCAAGTTCTTGGCAGGAGGTAGGATGGCAGTTTGCAGGTGTGTGGGACTCATGAATGGTAGGGACCCCTGCACTGTCAGGTCCTGTTGGCGGAGCTGAGGCTTTGCAGAAGCCCAGTAGTTCCTGAGCCTGTGAGGAGTCCTCTGTGCCTCCAGCCGCCTGCGGAATAAAAGGTATCCAGGAGCTGCTGCCGAGGGCCCTTCAGGACACACGGCGCAGGCTTGGAGCCAAATGACTTGTTTGGGTTGGCCGCCGTGACTCCTGGCTGCTCTTGTCCCAGGGCCCGAGGGACTTCTCCTGTTCTGGGACTGGATCTGTGCAAATGGCACGATGGGACTGGTCGTGGGGTAGAAGGGGATGTGCTGCTGCAGCTCGGGCTGGGCTCTGTGGGCAGTACGCCCTGCGTTGAAGGTACCGCACAGGTCTCTGCGGTGGATCTGGAGCCCTTGCAGAGTGCTGAACAGGAAATCCCTTCCTCGGCGAGCTGAGCCTGTGGTCCTGCTCTGAGATAGCCCGGTGCTTTATGGCCAGCTGCAGAGGCATTTCTTCAAGCTGGCGATGGAGAGAGGTGACAGGACCTGCAGGTGATGGCTGGTGCCAGCTCAGGCAGTTGCATGAGGAGGAGTCCTGCAAGGACTTGCAGGGTGGCCACTAGTCGCATGGAGCCACCTCCCAGCGCGATTTACTACCTGTAGGAGAGCTGTTGCAGCATCGCACAGCGATGGCAGATGCCAGTGCCTCCACCCCGGTGTGTCTCCAGCCCGGGGAGCTGGGGGAGCTCCGGAGAGGGCTGAAGGAATGTGCGGGGTGTTTTTCTGCCATTAAAAGCGGTTCCTCCGATGGGGTCAGTGTCATCCCGGGAGGATGAAAAATGGTCGATTACTCTCGGGGAAGGAGATGCTTGTCCGGACCAGCGCCCTGGAAACTGTGGCCTGGAACTACCGGAGAGGATGCGGTCGGCGCTGCGCTCCTCACCCTGGTCTTCAGTACCTGGTGTTGAGCGGAGTGCTGCCGTTCTGCCACTCCTGGGTTTCTCATCAGAACCATTTCTAATCGGTCATTCCGCCCCCTCCCACCTTAGGCAGTGATTCGGCGCGTTGCAGCTGGTAACTACTCTGCGGGACCCCGGAGTCATCGGTCAGCTGCAGCTGGAGCCCGGAGCATCCTTCATTCCAGGTACAGGACACAGCCTCCCACCTGGAGCTGCTCCAGAGGGCTCGTCCTGCTTGGCTCCTGGCCGCGGCTGATGGCCTGGGACTGTGGTGTTTGCGTCTGGGGAGCACCCACGGGGAAGCTTTTGTCTTCTCTGTACCCTTTGGTCTCATTTTTGAAGCCATCCTGGCGGGGAATTGCCTTCAGACCCTTGAGGTTCTCTTTGGCGCATTTCCCCTTTGCTTCATTTTTGTGTGTTGACCCGTTTACTCCCTCACTGCTCTGCTCTGCCCTGGTGAGACCGCATGTGGCATCTTGTGCCCAGTTGTGGGCTCCTCAGCTCCAGAAGGACACAGAGCTGCTGGGGAAAGGCCAGCGCAGAGCCACAGGGATGATGGAGGGAGGGGAGCATCTCCCTGCTGAGGAAAGGCTGAGGGAGCTGGGGCTCTTGAGCTTGGAGGAGAGGAGACTGAGGGGTGATCCCATGAATGTTGATAAATGTGAGAGAGGTAGGTATCAGGAGGATGGAGCCAGGCTCTGCTCGGTGTCATCTAGTGACAGGACAAGGGGCAGCGGGTGTGAGCTGGAACACAGGAGGTTCCATATCAGTGTGAGAAGGACCTTCTTGCCAGTGAGGGTGCCAGAGCCCTGGCAGGGGCTGCCCAGGGGGCTTGTGGAGTCTTCATCTCTGGAGATATTTCAAACCCCCCGGCTGTGTTCCTGTGTGACTGGATGTAGGGGATCTGGCTGCAGCAGGGGGATGGGGCTAGGTGATCTTTGGAGGTCCCTTCCAATCCCTGATGCCCTGTGGTTCTGTGTTCCCAAGGGTCAGGAGACAGAAGCAAGAGGGGAGAACGGCAGCTGTGCAGCTCAGCTCCCTTTTCTTCCCCCACCCCAGGATCCTGCAAATGGCAGATTTGGAAGGAACTACTTGCATTTGGACGTGATGGTCTTGGAGGTCTCTCCCGACTCTGATGGATCTATGTGAAATATATAGGGCAACTCAAATCATCAGAGGGCTGGAGCGGCTCCCCTCTGAGGACAGGCTGAGCAAGGTGGGGTTGTTCAGCCTGGAGAAGAGGAGGCTCCCAGGGGACCTTGGAGCAGCTTCCCAACCTCTGAAGGAAGGGGGCTGCGAGAGAGCTGGGGGAGAGCTTGTGATAGGGCTGGTAGTGAGAGGGGAAAGGGTTCCAGCCTTGAAGAGGGGAGATGGAGGTTGGCCATGAGGAACCAATCGTTTGCTGTGAGGGTCGGGAGATGCTGGAACAGGTTGCCCAAGGCAGATGTAGCTGCCCTATCCCTGGCAGTGTTGAAGGGCAGGTTGGCTGGAGCCCTGAGGAACCTGCTGTGGTGAAGATGTCGCTGCCTGTGCAGGGGGTTTGGGACTGGGTGACCTTCAAGTCCCTCCCAAGCCCGGCTGTGCTGCGATTCTGCGCTATTTCTAGCTGCACAGCGAGTTGGCAGCAGAGAGGAGGCAGTGCCATTCCGCAGTGCTGGTGGTCTGTCAGGGCAAGGCCGGGGGGAATCGGGAGCTGCCGAGGGCTCTGCTCTTTCTCGGTGAAATGCAAACGGCTTTGGAGCGAATCCCTGTCTGCTCACACGCTGGCGCTGAGTGAAACCTTTCTGCATTTTGTGGCCGATGCAGACGATCGAGGTGGGGTTTGCAAAGACATTGCCTGGGGTGTTTCCTGCCCACTGGAGTTAGAGATTCAGCAGCCCCTCCGTTAAAATTGCCCGGGGTGCTGCAGCACCTTCCTTAAAGCCCCTGCTCCCATCACAGCCGGGTGAGGAGCCTCTCTGCTCTCATTTGGGTGCCCTGTGCACTTCAGCTGCTGCCCAAGTGCAGATCCTCAGCCTCGTGAGGTTACAAACAGCCCCCCACACACACACCCGAGTGTCTGCAGCTCTTGCTCTCCAGTCCTGGCTTTAGCTTCTAGCAAGGCCAACGCCTCACAGAATCCGAGACTGGTCAGGGTCGGAAGGGACCTTAAAGATCATCCAGTTCCAATTCCCCGGCCACAGCAGGATCCCATCGACCCACAGAATCCCAGGACATCAGGGACTGGAAGAGACCTGGAAAGATCAGCCAGCCCAATCCCCTGCCCAGGGGCTGCAGGTGTGCAGGCTGAGGCTGCCCATCGCAGCCCCACTTTCTCTCACCTCGCCCGTAGGTTGTGGTTTATGTCAGTGCAAGTAGGTGTCAACTGCTGCTAATTCGGGGAGGTGCCGACGGCTGCCCGCGGTGCAGAGACAGAGCTCCAGGCTCTGTGCCTGCGGCTCCTGCTGTACGAGCCCTGACAACGTCTCTTCCAGAGCACTTCCCACCCGGCAGCTGCGTCTGGTGGTGGCTGTTCTGCTGCTGCTTAGGGGGCTCTTTGGTTCCTTTCTATGCTAAGAGCACGCAGGGTCACCCTTCCTGAGACTCCCGGTGCTGGAGGCGAGTGACAAGCAGGAGGCGAGGAGCAGTTGTGGAAAGCTTTGGGGTTGGCATGAAGCTCCTGGCTCAGAGTAGCCTCGGCGCTGCCCGACGTCCCAGCTGCGGAGCCCCACATCCCGCGGCAGAGCATCCCTAACGACGTGCTAGTTCTCAGGGGCGCACCAGGGTGCTGCAGCTCACACCCGCCAGCGCTGGCACACTTCGCCTGCTGGGTGCCAAATCTCCCCAGAGACCAGCCCAGGCCAGCAGAAGGCATCTGCCGCGGGCTGCGGGGCCGTGCAGCTGGGGCTGCTCTTTGCCAGCAGGACGGGGAGATTGTGGGTGCCTCTCCCGCTCGGATTGTCACCTTCACCCCTTGTTTGCTGCACTCGGGGTTGCTCCTGCCCCACACACAGTAGTTGGCTTGTTTTAGAGGAAGGCAGGGATTTATCACGGAAAGGGTTGGCTTCTTTTGATGGAGCTGAGGTGAAAGCAGAGCTCCTGTGTCTCTTCTGGGGCAGTGGTAGTCACAGAGTAATCCTGGCTGGGAAGGACCTCCTAGACCACCCAGTCCAGCCAGACCCACAGCAACAGCAACAAACCTCAGCACCTGATGGATGCACAAACACAAACCAACCCCCTCCATCCCTGCCCCTAGAGCAGGGTGTGAAGCACCAGGGCTACAGGGTTCTGAAACACCTCCAGGGATGGGGACGCAACCTCCTCCCTGGGAAGGCCCTTCCAGTGCCCAACCGCTCCTACTGGAAAGAGTTCCTTCCTAAGAGCCAACACAAACCTCCCCTGGCTCAACTTCAGACCATCTCCCCTGGGTCTGTCATTAGTCACCAAGGAGAAGAGGCCAACCCCCACCTCTCCACAACCTCCTTTCAGGCAGTTGTACAGGGCAGTGAGGTCCCCCTCAGCCTCCTCCTCTCCAAACTCAACCTGCCCAGCTCCCCCAGCCTCTCCTCACAGGACTGGTTCTCTCAGCCCCTCACAGCTGGGTAGCTCTGCTCTGGGCACCCTCCAGCATCTCAATGTCGTTGGTCCAGGACTCGAGGTGAGGCACCACAAGGGCACCATAACCTCCCTTCTCCTCCTGACCACAATGAATTGGCCCTGGGCTGGGCTGCCCAGGGTGGGGGTTGAGTCCCCATCCCTGGATGAGGTTTAAAAGTCGCTGAGATGTGGTGTTGGGGGATCTGGTTTAGGGGTGACCTTGCAGAGTGGGGCTGATGGTTGAACTTGCTGATCCCAGGGGTCTTCTCTAATCTGAAGGGTTCTATGATTCTACAATATGCAGATGATCCAGGTGTGGTGCTGGGGGATCTGGTTTAGGGGTGACCTTGTACAGTAGAGTTGGTGGTCCCAGGGGTCTTCTCCAACCTCAATGGTTCTGTTAATATCTCTGCCCTGAGCCCGAGCCTTCCTTAACCCCACTTATGTCCAAAGGAGCCAAACTGAAGCTCTGGATATCATGGGGTCATGAGGGATTGGAAGGGACCTCGAAAGATCACCCAGTCCACTCCCAGAGTTAAGGCGGGCACCTGATAGATCATGATGGGAGCCACAGCTCGTGTGTGGAAACAGCTGCTCTCCCCCTGCTTTAACTCTGCTCGGAGGCTCCTGGGGCTTCTGCAGGAAGAGGACTACAAGGAGCTCGTTGTTTGCAGAGCCCAACACGTAGCTGACCTCTGCTCTGGGACCAGGAGGCTGCTTGGCTGCCCCTCTCTTTGCTCAGCTGGCCTCTCGCCTAATCTGCTGGCTGTAGGTGGCCTCTCGGTAGCCGCTGTCCCTCTCAGCAGAGCCTGAAGGGCCGGAGGGACACAGACAGGTCGGTTTGTGTGTCTTTAATTAGACCTGCAGTTAAAAGGAGATGGTCTCGGCGGCACTGACTCCTCTCCGGGCTGGGACTGATGACCCTGCGCTCTAAGGGCTCTATTCCCATTTCAAAGGGTGTTTCCTCCCTGACGTCTCTTCGTCTAATCCTGGCTTTTACCCGCTGCATCTCCAAGCCAGGGGGGACTGATTACTGACCCTGGCTCCTCTCCAAGGGTCCCAGCTGATGGTTGGGTCGTAGGGTGGGCTTGATGGTCTGTTCCAGCCTCCATCAGTCTGTGGTTCTCATGTCACAGACAGGGCAGTGCCCAGGGGTGCTTGGCTCCGATGCCGAGCTCAGCTGTCGCTGGTTGTCAGAGCTCCTGGTGAAGCAGAGACTGCAAAGGAGACCACAGCCCTGAGGCTGGTTTGATCTCAGTCGGCTGATGGCCGGTCTCGAGCACAAGTTCACGTCGGTGTGCAGACAGCCCACAGGCACTCGGGGAAGGGGTTCAGTTTTCCTGAAAGAAAGCGTGACGAGCACAGGCAGCATCTTGCCATCGTCTGTGGGTTAGGCTGGCAACGATAACCGTGGGAGTCACGGAGTCACACAGATGCTGAGGCCACAGCTGGAGTCTTGTGGCCAGCTGTGGGCCCCTCAGCTCCAGAAGGACACGGAGCTGCTGGAGAGAGCCCAGCACAGACCAACAGGGATGATGGAGGGAGGGGAGCATCTCCCTGCTGAGGGAGCTGGGGCTCTGGAGCTGGGAAAAAGGAGCTTGAGGGGTGACCCCATGGGTGTTGATCAATATGTGAAGGATGGGTGTCAGGAGGATGGAGCCAGGCTCTGCTCAGGGGCACCCAGTGACAGGACA
>JAOXOE010032591.1:0-10889 GCA_028565055.1 Phoeniculus purpureus
CGCTGCTGGTCTGCGGCCCCCACAGCGGCTCTGGCGGGCGGCGCGGGACGGGCTCGGAGCGGCCGAGCGGGCTCGGTGGGGACGCGGGGGCTGCGCGGTGCCGGGTGCTCCATGCCTGGCCCCGGTGGGTGGCCTGGTGCCGCTGGGATCCGGTAGCCGCCCCCGGGTGCGGAGGCGGCACAGGTGGTGCCTGCAGAGGGCTCTGGCCGCCGCGGGGGTCCCCGTGAGCCGGGCCGCAGGGAAGCAGCGGCGGGACCGTTTTCCCCACGGGCAGGGCAGGGAGCGGAACGCTGGTGGAAGCTGGTGCCGCTCAAGCCCAGCAGCTGCCCTCCGGGAGTCGCCAGCCCCGTGCGGTGCCGCAGCCTGTTCAGCCGGAGTAGGGGGAGGCGGCTCCGCGGGACCTGTCTGAGGGCACGGGGCGAACAGGACCCCGCTAGACTCTTCCCAGCGGTGCCCAGCGACGGGCACGAACTGGCACAGGAGAGCTTCTCTCTGAGCATCGCAAAACGCTTCTCCAAGCTCTGGCACAGGGTGCCCACGGAACTTGTGGAACCTCTGAACATGATCCTGGCTAACCTGGTTGGACAAGGTGACTCCTGAAAGTTCTCTCCCACTTCAGCCATTGATTCTGTACGGAGTTTCTTTAGGGACAAGTATTTACTAGCAGGTTGTGATGTTACAGGTAGCTCTGGATACCTGTGCTCTGTCACACTGGGGTTCACGGGCCACGGTAGTTACAGAGGTCCTCCCTGGCAGCGCTGCTCTTGCACACAGGGTGTAGCCTGCCATGCTGGACCACTCTCCCCAGTCTCTTCTGGCCTTTCCCAGTTCATTGTGTAGATTCCTCTGTTCCACTTACCGTGCCCGGGCACTTGGTTACCACAACTCTGGTAGAGCCCTAGTAGCAGTGGGAGTTCTTCCTCTCAACACAGGGACTTGTATCAGCCCTAACAACAGAAGAGTTGCGGGGAAAACAGCCCTTGGGATGGTGTGTTTGGGCAACGGGGATTGTGGTTCCTGCTGCGCCTGTCTGTCAAGAGTTATGGAAGGCAAGGATGAGTGAGCGGTGAGCTGGCTGTGTGGGAAGGGAGAGTGAAGTGAGAAGCTGAGAAATCCCATGAGCTGTTCTAGGGCTCTGTGAGCTGTAAGTGGCGGGTGCAGGAGTTTGGTCCAGCAGAGTGCTCAGCTGCAGACAGCCAAGTGAGGGAAAGACTCTAAGCAGGGTATCTGTAAGAGCAATGAAGTGTCCTGATGAGGGGACAGGAGCCCAGTGACTGCCCAGCAGCATGATGTGCCTTTCAGTCACAAGGACTGAGCAGCTGATCACTGTGACCCCACACAACCTATCTGAAACGTGAAGGTGATTGTAGCTGAGTGTTGATGCTGGCCCCAGGAGAAGCCTAGACTCTCACTTCTAACAGATGCCCCAAGTAACAGCTCCAGGGTAACTCAGCTGGAGTTTAACTTTTTTTCTGTTCCCATGTTCTTGCATGAAGGTTGCAGCATTCCTGGGGCGTGAAGCCAGCCACTCAACTTAGTGTTCAGTACTACTCACCTGAGAATTTGGATACCATGGGTCAGGTTAAACCCCCATGATTTAAAAAATAATACATTGTGGATCCTGTCTGTGTGGGCTCAGGTATAAAAGCCTTCAGGACTTACATGTTTAGTGTTGGTTTTTCTTAGTGTGGGTGAAAACTGTCTTTCTTGTCAGAACTAAAGTCTTGGGACATATGGCAGAGTGTGACTTAATCTTCTGCTGTGTAATTAAGACTAGCACTGAATCTGTTGGAGAGCAGTGTAGGAGAAAGGAACCTGGGGGTCCTGGTGGCCAGCAGGATGGCCAGGAGCCAGCAATGCACACTTGTGGCCAAGAAGGCCAGTGGCATCCTGGGGTGGATCAGAATGGGGGTGGTTAGAGAGAGGTTCTCCTCTCCCTCTACTCTGCCCTGGTGAGACCACATCTGGAATCTTGTGTGCAGTTCTGGGCCCTCCAGTTCCAGAAGGACACAGAGCTGCTGGAGAGAGTCCAGTGCAGAGCCACAGAGGTGATGAGGGGAGTGGAGCATCTCCCTGGGGAGGAAATGCTGATGGACCTGGGTCTCTTGAGCTTGGAAAAAAGGAGGCTGAGGGGTGACCCCATGAGTATTGATCAATATGTGAAGGGTGGGTGTCGAGAGGATGGAGCCAGGCTCTGCTCAGTGGCATCTAATGATAGGACAAGGGGCAATGGGTGTGAGCTGGAACAGAGGAGGTTTCGCATCAGTCTGAGAAAGAACTTGTTCCTGGTGAGGGTGCCAGAGCCCTGGAAGGGGCTGCCCAGGGGAGTTGTGGAGTCTCCTCCTGTGGAGGTGTTTAAAACCTGCCTGGCCATGTTCCTGTGTGACTGGATCTAGGTGATCCTGCTGTTGCAGGGGGACTGGTCTGGATGATCTTTGAAGGTCATTTCCAATTCCTAATGTTCTGTGATTTACTGTGGCTGGGGGCTGTGCTGTGCATGGATATGCATCCAGTGAGGTGGAACTGCGTTCCTCAGCACGACACTCGGAATCTTTGAATGAGTTAATAACTGGAGTTGCTTTGTATTGAGATGGAAGTGACTAAGCACGCCGCATTCCTGAAGCGTTACTTATTTTGATATGAAATCTGCTTGTTTAGTACTGCCCCTGCCTTTCAGGCATCAGTATGGCAGAATTTTGCTCAGAAGAGCATCAAGTTTGTTCTGGAGCTGAACAGAAAGTAAGTAGATTCTGGAAGGGGTTCTTGCAGCTGTGCTAGCTGCTCTCTCATTCCTCCAGGACTTAACTGGCAGCTTCCCTAGACTTTAGAGTACCAGGAACTGCTTTGTATTTGGCTACCAACAGGAGACTTGGTGACAAGGAGATCTCTTGAGTGGTTCAGAGCTGCACAGCTTTCTTAAAGGAGTGAAAGATTGCTTCAGGTCTGCATGAGCTTGTCCGGTCTGATTTGCACATGCTCGTGCCTGTTGTGCAGCAGGAGAACAAGGTAAGGTGCTGCATTAGTGCCTTTGCCCATCAGCTGCTGCTGTAAGGGTGCTCAGGTGGGTTGTGGGGTACCAGCAGCACCTGCAGTGGGTGGGTTTGACCTCAGTGTCCAAGGGTGTTTTGTTTTTGAGCAGCGCTGGCAGCATTATCTCCTGGAGTATGTGGTTTCAGGGAACAGAATTGTCTTGAGACATTGCATGGAAAATGCTTAGCGTGCTCGCTGGCTCTCAAAAGTGGAAAAAGAGTCAAGGATACCTATCACATGGTGTGAATGTGCCTCCGTTGGCTGCATTGGATAAAGATGTGGAAGATGTCTTGCCTCTCTCCTAGCCTGGTTTTCCCAGGCTTTTGTCTAGCTTGTCCTCAGTAGTAGCCCTGAGGGTTGTTGCTGCAGAGTAGCTGCAGTGACACAGGAAAGTGGAAAGTTACTTTCCTGTCTGCTAATCGGGCTGTGCAGACAAGGTTTGAGGAAGGATGGCTCTGCTCTGGTTCAGGATGTTTTGGAAACAATGCCTATTTATAGGAGTGAGGGCAGGGGCCCCTTGCTGCCAGGAGCTACAGGGAAGCTGCCTGGCTGTGCCGGAAGAGGTCTCGCAGTGGGCCACTCCAGTCTCTCTGGTGGCACATTTAGGTCAAGATTTGACCGCCAGAAAATCAGACAATTCTTCACTTGTGTTGAGCAGCAGGAGAGCACCTCTGAGAGGAGGAGAGCAGTTGGGCTTTTCTCCAGTCAACACAGCTGTCCCAGTCCTCCCCTGTGAGGCAGCAGCCATCCTGCTGCTGTGGGCTCTCAAGTAGAGATGTTTCTTTAGAGCTGGCATGGTATCTCGTGTCTTGCTGTGTCCCTGCTATATTGAGAGCTCTGATAAGAGACGTTGTGCTGATGGCTTGGCAATACGCTACCTGAGGTGCTCTGAGCAGTACAGAGCATCAGGAGGAGCTGAGCACTCCTGCTGGGCCTGCATCTGCAGGAACGAGCAGCACAGGGGCTGGCCAAGGGCTCTGCTGCAGCCAGGCTGCACCGCTGTGTTTCTGTGCTGTTAAATAATTTCCTTGAGGTTGGACCCTTGGAATCCCTGGCTGTGCTTTGTTCCTGTTGTGGTGGTTGGTTTGTTTTTTAAGCTAGTGAGACTTCTGCTTCTTTTTGTTAACCCTCCAGATGTGCACTGCAGCAACAGGCTTTGTGGGGAGCCTGCTTGGAAGCCAGTCTTGATGTTGGCGGGGGGGGAATATTCTTCAGTAACTGTCAGTACTCAGCTGGGAGCTCCCACCGGTGGGTATGGCTGAGGCTGATAGTTCTTCTCTTCTTTGTCTCTGCAGACAGTCCTTGCAGAAGTGACATCCAGGGGCTCTTGGACACCATTGGGTCCTCTGGAATTTCATGCCAGCTTGATGTGTGCAGGTGGACCTGGACAAGAGTGGAGATGGGGTATTTGTAAGCACATCGGCACCTGCCATGCACCCAACGGGGTCAGGGGACACTAATTTTTCCCGCACTGCTGTGCAGACCCTTTCCCGAAGTCACTGCCGCAACATCAAACAGAAGATCTCCCAGTGGGAGGGGAGGGCACAAGGGTGCTCCAGCAGGGAGAGGCAGCAACTGAAGGACTTTGGAGTAAAGTATGATCCCAGCTGTGATGCTCTGCTCAAAGTGAAGGCAGAACATACAGAGAAGGGCAGAAAGACTGGGTCCAAAGATCCAAAGAGCCTGGGTTTGGACTTCAGGGAAGATGGATGGAGCTGCTTGCAGACTGGTGATTGTGGTGACCTCAAGCCTTGTGCATGCAGCCCAGCTGCCCAAGCCAAGGAGAAAGGAGATTGGCAAGCAGGCTTTCATGCCCCGCGGGTAACACTGCCTCCAGGGAACTTCTATACCTCACAAGCTCTGTGGAGTAGAGTAGGTCCTCTTCTGCCTGGCAAAGCTCCAGCAGTTCCCTTGGACCTTCAGAAGAAGGAAGGGAACTGTGGCTCTACAGAAAGAGAACTTAAAATCAGAGAAGTGGACCCTTTCTGCAGGGCAGAGAGGAACTTGAAAAACATTTATTCTGAGGCTGAGGGGCAAGAGGAGGAGCCAGCTGCTCTTCCACCACCCAAGCCCCGTAGGACTTTCAACTATCTTGCAGAGAAATGTGCTGGTAGTTGTAGCAATGCCAGTGCTACCAGGGCAGCTCACCTGCCAAAGCAGCGTGGAGGAGACTTGGGGTCATCCTCCAACCATCCTGAGAAAAAAGTAGCCAACAGGAGGATCAGAGGAAGAACCCAGAGGTACATCGGTTAATCGCTTGTGTCTGAAACATGTTTCCTTAAATCAGTTTCTAGATGGGTTTAAACATCTTTCTTGCCATGAAGTTCTTGTGGGGATGCTAGCACTGGTGATGCCTCTGTTGGTGGGGAGAGGACATTTCTGGATGAAAGCATCCCCTTTCCAGAATTGCTGTGCATTGCTTTTGCTGCTGATAATCTTGCAGAGAAGGCTAAAAGCTCCAAACGGGTATCAGTCCCACACCTTTAAACAGAGTTGAGTGGCAATATGCTGACCCCAGGGAGAGTGCTGCCTGCTTCTAGCCCTGAGCTTGTCCTTGGCTGCAGTCTGTGGATTACAGAGCTGCCTTCTCGGGACAGCATGGCTGCTAAATGCTCCGGCTTTCCTGTGAGTGAGTGAGTGAAAGAGTCTCTCGTTGCTTCAAGTTGGAGGCTGTCAGCTGTGGGTACCCCTGTCGCAGTAGGTTTGGCTGTTCTTTCCTCATTCCTGTCATTGATGTGATCAGTGTGCAGTGGAGGCCAAGGGTGTGAAAACACAGGCTCGCCAATGAGGTGACACCCTCAGCGTGAGCAGTAGGGGAGGGCTGGTAGGAAGCAGTGCCCTAATTCTGAGGACCGCTGCAAGAGCTTAGGCAGCAAAACCTGTTGTCGCCTCTGTGACAGGATGGGTCTCACGTACCTGCTTGGAGTGTGTTTGGCCATGGAGCTTCCAGCTTCATTTTTAATGTAAACGTTTCCCGGAGTAAGTGAGTAGGAGTTGCTGGTGTGTGCTGGTTTGGGCTGGGATAGTTAATTTTCTTTGTGGTAGCTTGTGTTTTGCATTTGTGATGAAAATAGTCTTGACAACACACCAAAGTTGGCTGAGCAGCCCTTACTCAGGGCTTTTAGGACACTAAAGATGTTTTCTGCTCCACACCCCACCAGGGAGCAGGCTGAGGTGGGGATGCACAGCCAGAACACCTGACCCCAACTGACCAAAGAGCTATTCCTTATCAAATGATGTTATGCTCCCCAACTAATAAAACTTGGAGGATGAAGAAGGAAAGGGGGGGCACATTTGGTATTTGTCTTCCCAAGTCACTTGTCAGGTGTGATGGAGCCCGGCTTTCATGGAGATGGTTGAACACCCATCTGTTGAGAGGCAGTAGCAAATGAATCCTTCATTTTACTCTGCTTGCCTGCACAGACTTTGCTTTGCCTATTCTGCTGCGTTTATCTTCACCCCTGTGTTTTCTTGCTTTTTACCCCTCTGTTTCTCTCCCTCATCTCACTGAGTGGCTGTTATGGGGCTGAGGTTAAACCTCAGCACCTGGAAATCAGAGAGTCCAAAGCAAAGTATCCATGTGCCTCATGGCCCTGAGGATGGCCATACTCAGTGTGGACTAGAGACAGCAACTAGCTGGTATGTGCAGGTGCCTTTAGAAAAAGTTACACTGGTTTTCCTTTAGGAAATCTTTTGAGTTTGAGGACATCCAGGGCTTCCGCAACCGGATGGCAACCACCAACTCCTACAGACTTCAAGAAGAGAAGAATGGCGCTGCAGGATCCCGGCTTGTCTACACACAGTCAGAGGACAACATCTACGAGGACATTATCTGTATGTGCCTGTGCTTGTGGTGGGGGATGCACTCACTTTCTTTACGGGTAGCAGATCTGCTGGGGAGGGAGGAATGAAGAGAAGAAAGCATTGAGCCTTCTCCATCTCGGTGACTTCCCTATCTGGGATTCTCTTTTGACGTGTGGAACTGTGCAGTCACTCCTGATTTCAGATTTCATGGCTGATAGAACTGGCTGTGTGACACTGATTTTTTTTCATTATCTCACCAGATGCTTTGCTCAAGTGCTGTGCAGAGATTGCTGTGAACCCTGACAAAATTACCTGCTTTGCAATAGTTCTCTGTAGTGGTAGAAGTGTTTTGTTAACTGGGTCTGCACACAGTTTGCCAATTTGGTGGTAGTGGGTTAAAAGGATCTTTGAGTCTCTCTCACGCTCTGTTGAAGTTTGGCAGGCAGCTGCACACTCTCCCTGCTCAGGACTTATCTCCTTTCATAAATCCATGCAATGCTTTTACCAGGTCCTGCGAAAGAGAACCCCTATGAAGATATCAGACCCTTACCCCTGTGGAAAGTTCCATCTGTCTGGAAGCTGCCACCTGCCCGGAGCACCAGTAGGGCTCCCAAGGTAGGGTGAGGGCGTTAAACTGCTGTGTGTTGCTCCCCTAAGTTCCCCAGTGCTGGGTCATCAGTTTTCCTTATGTTTTGGTCCTTTGCTGTTAATGTAAATGATAATGAACAGCCTTGGCCGTGGCAGTTCATTAACCTGCTAAGGAGCAAAAGAGGTTTGATGAGGTGCTTGAGTATGGGCAGGGGGAATAGGGTGGAGAGCTTGGTAGAGCAGTTGGCTGCAGGAGTTTTATCATTTGGAATGAGACTTCTTTGACTCTGAGCTTGGACCAAAGCTTAACTGTCTTCTCTGGTTCTGTTTTCTAGCCTCCTCCAAAACCTCTCTTTCTGAGCCGCAAGACTCTTGAGCTAAAGCCATCCCAGGCAAGTTTCCAAGGGAGAACTGTGAAGGACACAACCCTGCCTGTCACACTGACTGAGTGGAAGCTGTTCCGAGCGGTAGAGGCTGCTAGCAGGAGGAAGAACTTGCCCTCGGTGAGATTTAAGCATGAAATATTACTGCTTGCATGGCGTTTCAAACTCTAGCTGCTTTATCTAGCACTTCTCAAAGTGATGATGGAGCTGTGTTTCTAGCAGGTGAATGCTGGTGAGCACTGCTGTGTGATTGGACAAGTGACTGTTCAAACCATTTCCCTTCCAAGTAGCAAGGCAGGTGTTTGGGGATCAAAAAATGAGTCGCAGCAGTAGTTTTGTTGGCTAAGAATCTGCAAATGGAAGACTGGGTGTGGAGCTGGAGGTCAGTGCTGTGTGTGTACACTAGCTCTTCACAGAATCACAGAACATCAGGGACTGGAAGGGACCTTGAAGAATCGTCCAGTCCAATCTCCCTGCCAGAGCAGGACCACCTAGACCAAATCACACAGGAACATATCTAGGCGGGTTTTAAAAGTCTCCAGAGAAGGAGACTTCACAACCCCCCTGGGCAGCCCCTGTGTCACCCTCATTGTGAAGAAGGTCCTTCTCATATTGATGTGGAACCTCCTCTGTTCCAGCTCACACCCGTCGCCCCTTGTCCTGTCATTAGATGACACTGAGAAGAATCTGGCTCCATCCTGCTGACACTTCCTTATGCTTTGTGATTCCAGCCTAGTTCCCAGTGTTTCCATGGCAAGCAGCGATGTTGGGTTTGTGCTGAATGCTGTGCAGTGTTGCAAGGAGCTCTCTGTGAGCTAAAGGACCAGCTCTGAACAATTGTGTGCTGATGGCTTCTCAGACTGACCCTTCTGTTCATGCTGCATGCACGGTTTTGTTAGATGGTGGACAGTGTGGGGCTGCTGTGGGGAGCTTGCTATGCCCTTGAGAGTTCCATCTCTTGGGACTTGCTGTCAGGAACATACTCCTGCTGCTGTTTCATAGCCCATAGTTCTAGGGATGAGAGCATTTCATAAACCCTTCATGCAATGCTCCCTGCTGCTGGCTCTGACCACTCCATCCTGCGGGTGTGCATAGGCAGATAGGCTGCTGAGGCTGGAGTAGTGAGGAAGGTTTAGGCACTATTATTGCTTAGCAGCTCACATCCCTCAGTGATAAAATGCAGCTGTAAAAGGGTGGCTGCAGATACCACTGTAGTGCACTGCACTCTAATTCCAGTTCTGTTAGTGACTACGGTTCAGTTTTGCTGTGATAAATCCACTTCTGCAGATTTTATTTCTTACGAAAATCGTGTGTATTTGCTCGAATTGTACAAATCTGTGAGGTCAAGTTGGGCAGCTGCAAAATGATTTTCCAATGTTAAGTACTTCAGAGTAACAAGCAACCCAGGTGGCCAAGAAGGCTGGTAGCATCCTGGCCTGTGTTAGAAACTGTGTGTCCAGAAGGGGTAGGGAAGTGTTTGTCACCCTGTACTTAGCGCTGGTGATGCTGCACCTTGAGTACTCTGTCCAGTTTTGGGCACCTCAGTACAAGAGAGACATCCAGGTGCTGGAGCGAGTGCAGAAGAGGATGACACAGCTGGGGAAGGGTCTGGAGAATAAATCTTATGACGAGGGATTGAGAGAGTTGGGGCAGTTTAGTTTGAGGAAGAGGAGGCTAAAGGCTAAGGGGAGACCTCATCGCTCTCTACAACTATCTGAAAGGACACTGTAGAGATGTTGGTGCTGGTATCTTCTCACAGGTAATTAGTGACAGAACCAGAGGGAAGGGCTTCAAGCTTCAACAGGGGAGGATTAGACTGGACATCAGGAAGAAATTTTTCCCAGAGAGTGGTCAGGCACTGGAATAGACTTCCCAGGGTGGTGGTTGAGTCTCCATCCCAGAGGAGTCTAAAAGACGCTTAGATGTAGTGTTGGGGGATCTGATTTCTGGGTGAACTTGTAGAGCAGGGTTGATGGTTGGACTTGATGATCCCAAGGGTCTTTTCCAACCTGAATGATTCTGTGATTCCAACTTGAGTCTAGGTTTTTAAACAAACCAAGCCTGGAAATCAAGACGGAGATGACGGTGTTATAAAAATGCTGTTATAGAGAGTATCTTTGATTTGGAAGGGGGAAAAGAAAACATTTTCCAAAGGCAAACCTCTTCCAAAAGTCTGGAACAGTTTACATGCAGGAAGCACACGTTATACTCCTTGTGCTCACAAGGAATTGAGCCAAGACGGCTCGAGTGGTTGAGAAAAGGAGCAGAGTCTGAAAAGAAAAAAAAACCTTACTTCTTGCTTAAGAAACACACCCAGGAGCTTGCACTGGTGACTCAGCTGTTCCAAAGTGGAGATCCTTTAGGGAAGGCTGGAGGATAGAGGAGAAAGAAGGCAGATTTTGCAGAAGCACTGCTTTCTTGCTGTGGGCTGCTATCTTCCTTGCAACCTCATTGTGCTAGGAGGACTGGCTGATGCAGAAAATGGGGGGAAATAGATCTGAAAAGAGCAGCCTAAGCCTAGTTTGCTGAGCTGGAGGTAATGGACTGAGCTGAAAAACAGGTTCTCTTGGTGAATATCTTCCTTTTCATGCCGTATTAGCGATGACACATGGTGGGGCCCCTCCCTTCTACATTCAGCATTTAATGAATTCTTCACTTGAGACAAGAATGAACTTGACCTGCTCCCTGCCTTTTGTGTAAATGCTGCTTCACAGTGCAGAGATAGTTGTGTTTGACGTGCCGTGCCTGAAGCACGGTGTTTAAGGGGGAGTCCAGAGAAGCCTGACAGGAGTAACAGAAAGTATTAGGACTTGGAAAGGACCTTTGAGACCGCACTTTGAGTATGGGATCCAGTTTTGGGTGCTACAATATAAGAAGGACATTGAGGTGCTGGAGCAGGACCAGAGAAGGGCAACAAGGCTGGGAAGAGGGCTGAAGGAACTGGGGCTATTTAATCTAGAGAAGAGGAGGCTGAGAGGAGACCTTGGTCTCTACAGCTATCTACAAGGAGGTTGTAGCGAGGCTGCTACTGGTCTCTTCTCCCAAATTCCTAATGACAGGATGAGGGGAAATGGCCTCAAGTTG
>JAOXOE010032592.1:0-10889 GCA_028565055.1 Phoeniculus purpureus
TCATGGAGAATTCCATGGGGAACAGTGCCAAAGGCTTTTTGAAAGTCCAGGTAAACAATATCCACAGCCTTTCCCTCGTCCAATAGTCAGGTCATCTTGTCATAGAAGGAGATCAGGTTCATCAGTCAGGACCTGCCTTTAATAAACCCATGTTGATTTGGCCTGATCTTCTGATTGTCCTGTATGTTAAGTGCGATGGCACTTGAGATGATGTGTTCCATGATCTTCCCTGGTACCAAGGTCAGACTTGACAGGTCTATAGTTTTCTGGATCGTCCTTTCTGCCCTTCTTGTAGATGGATGCTACATTTGCCACCTTCCAGTCTGTTGGAACCTCCCCAGCTAGCCACAATTTTGAGTAAATAATGGCAAGTGGCTTGGTGAGCACATCTGCCAACTCTCTCAGCACCCTTGGGTGCAACCCATCCGGCTTCATAGACTTGTTTATGTCTAAGTGGTGTAGCAGGTCGCTGACCACTTCCTTTCCAGTGTCAGTGTGCCCTAGTTAGCAGTCTCATGCTCATCAGTGGGCACCTTCTTCAGCTAAAGGCTGCTCTTTTCATACTCTGAAGTAGATCCTTGTCCACAGATCTTTGATGATGGGCTTTCTCAGTTGTGTGTAACTTCAGTTGTTCACTGAAGATGTTCACATCTGCTTTCTCCATTTTGGTGCTCATGTGGTGCTTCTTTTGTGTTTGAAGCATCCCTTTTTGTAGCTGTGTCAGCTGAAGAGGCATGTCAGTATAAACCAGTGTGATTTAATTTGATTTTCTGGATACCAAGGTATCATACAGAGTTTGCAGCAGATCACTTTGGTACTACACTGCCTACATCAGTATCCCCTTCTCTCCTCTCTTTAACCTGTACTTTCTGGAGCTCAGTAGCCTCCAGCAGTGTGATGGGGTAGATGCTGAGTATTGCTGTGTCTAGCAGTTTGCCCTTCTTGTTGTACATAGAGCAGGGACGGCTCACTTGGTTTCAGGAGGCAGTGACATCTGCACTAGAGATGTGAATCTTTTGCTGATTCATATCAGAAGGCAAATGGGGTTTCTATTACTTTTCTATTCTATTACTAGGGTTTCTAGTTACTATTCTGGTCTTGATGATCTTAAAGGTCTTTTGCAGTCTCAGTAATAATTCTGTGATTCATTATAAGCTGTTTTACTCAGCAGAAGTAGTGGAGTTGAGGCAGCTTATGTGCTTTATTTTAGACAATCCAATTTGCAAAGGCTGAAGGTCAGAGATAGATCAGGAGTTTATCAACAAGGGTATCCTTTTCTATTTTCAAAGGAAAAGTCAAGGAGACATTGGTCAATTATGAGCTCATCAGGTAAGGAGGGCTATTGCCCATCTGGAGCTTAATAAATTGCTTTTTACAGAGCACAGGTTCCTCCCTGGGTGAATTTGGAGTATCCTCACTCACTATGTTGCTCAGTGAGCTGGTTTTCACCACTCTAATGACAAATACAATGCACTAGAGAAACCCATCATCATCGCCTGTATTTAGGATTCTGCAGTGTTGTGCAAGGTAGAGTTTTCTATTCCCTGCTGTTCAATGTGGTATTATATAGTCGTTGTAAAAAGCCTTCAGAGGTGTTAGGACAATTACAGATTGTAGGAGGAATGCAGCCACTTGGATAAGTAGGAAAAAGCTTTAGCGAGACTGTTCAATGGAAGAGAAATTAATATATCCTCTTGAGAAACAGGAGTTCTTGAAAATACAATAGTGTTCCTATGAATAGGAGTAAATAACCTCCCTTGCAGGAAAAATCAATGTGAAACAATCTGAGTTGGGGCTCTCTTAGGCTTTTTCTCCCCCTTTTCTCATCACAGAGAAAAAATCCCCAAAATAAAGGAGATTTACATGTGGTTCTGTGTTTCTTTTGCTTCTTATCAGAAACTGTTATGTAGAACTTTTGCAGCTCTTCTGTGGTAGTTCTTCCTCAACTATTGCTTCCTTCTGCAATTATAATCGTCAGCAGCAGACTGCAGTCTGGTCTGAATTTTAACCAGATACAGCAAGATACAGAATCACAGAAAGTTAGGGTTTGGAAGTGACCTCAAAAGATCATCGAGTCCAACCCACCAGACTTGCCTACAAATCAGATAAACTAGACTTCATAGATTTATAGAATGTTAGGGGTTGGAAGGGACCTCTAGAGATAGAGTCCAACCCCTCTGCCAGAGCAAAATCCCCTAGATCAAATCACACAGGGCTGCATCCAGGTGGATTTTAAAAGTCTCTAGAGGAGGAGACTCCACAACCTCTCTGGGCAGCCTGATTGATACAGTCTTGGACCTGATGTGTCTGCTCTATGTTATTTATAGAATTCAGTTCTTCCAACTTTTCTGAGTTTCACTCTGAAAGCACTCTCTGAGCTCTGTTCATCATGGCCTTCCTCTTCTCCAGAAAGAGGTCTGGCCTTTGCAGCAAAAAGTGCTGAGAGACACTTAAATTCTTTGTGAGACTGATGCAGGTGATCATTTGTGCTGCCTCATAGCTAAATGTAGGCTGATAAAAGCTGCTGCTTGGCTTGCAGTGGAGGAGACAAGTAGTTTTGGAAGGAAGCTGAAGGAATACCATACTCTGCTGTCTGAGTATAGGTGCTTTAAGTGCCATTTTGACTCTTTCATGTAATACCTTCCAACAGATGACTCTGATTTAGCGGAGATTTGCAAGGAAGTCATAAAATGCCTGATGTGAGTGTTCACACCCCTGCTGAGGAGAGAAACAAGCAGCCTTTAACCTGAATAAATGAGAGCAAAAGTACTTGGTGCTAGTGATTACCCAGCAAAACTCCTAGGTTTTGCTTCCTGCAGGGGAAGGGGTTTTTTCTCCATGCAGAAGGGGGAAAAAAAGAGGTGCATGGTTTTGGATTCGAATGGAAAAGAGAGTTACTCTTACAGTAAATTCTGCAGTCTTCCAAATGAGCACAGATCTTGGTGTGGCACAGGGAAGCCTGGACTGTGGGTATGTAGATGTTAGGATGTTTCTAAACTGGAAGATGTGTGAGGTGAGAAGCAGAGAAAAAGGAATATAATTGCTATCTTGATAAAGGTACTGAAAAAGAAGTGAATTGCCAGTGCTTAGCATTGAGCGCTCAGATTCTGTGCTGCTGCATATTGAAATACTCGTTAGCAACTACAGGCTGTTGCCCTGGGTGTGGACATGAAGGCAAGCATTGGCTATGTGACGATAATTTCATAGAACCATAGAATGACTCGTGTTGGAAGGGACCTCCAAAGAGCATCTAGTCCAACGCCCCCTGCAGTGAGCAGGGACAGCCTCAGGTTACCCAGAGCCATGTCCAGCCTCCCCTCAAAATCTCCAGAGATGGACCTTCAACTCCCTCCCTGAGCAACCTGTGACAGTGTTCAACCCCCCTCTTGCTAATGACCTTCTTCCTCACGTCCCTTGTCAATCTGCCCTTCTCTAATTGGAAGCCATTGCCCCTTATCCTATCCCTCCAGGCCTTTGTCAACAGTCACCTTCAGGTCTCCCTGAAGCCTTCTTTTCTCCAGGCTGAACAATCCCAGCTCCCTCTGCCTGTCCTAGCAGAGGTGCTCCAGCCCCCTGATCACTTCCAACAGGCCAAGCCTGTTTCTCATCCAGAATCAAAACTCCTCACCTGGCTTTTTAAGCTGGGCTTTAACGTCTGTCCCTTGTGCTGTTCACGCACTACCCATTTGGACAGGTCCACTAACATTTGCTTCAGGCTTGCTGAAGAAAACTTGCTTCATCAAATTTCGATGAAGTGGTGTTGCATGAAGGTGCTGACTGTGAGTTGCAGAATT
This sequence comes from Phoeniculus purpureus, assembly GCA_028565055.1. Taxonomy (NCBI): domain Eukaryota; kingdom Metazoa; phylum Chordata; class Aves; order Bucerotiformes; family Phoeniculidae; genus Phoeniculus; species Phoeniculus purpureus. The sequence continues at coordinate 3,795 of JAOXOE010032592.1, forward strand.
GTTTACAGGCAGCTCATCAGATCTGCCAGCTCGGCTTTGTGAAATCACTTGCCCAAAGAGAGCAGGAGCAGGTCTTTTCCACCACCTTCTCTCACAGTCAAGAGACCGGCATGTAATGTAGGAGCAAAATGGAAATTGCCAGTCTGGATTACCTCCATCAGTTAATGTCAGTGTGCTGATTCTTGCTTCTCTCTGATGTCTGCAGACAGAAATAAATTGTTTGACTGAGCTGAGCCAACATGCTGCTTTGCAAACATGAAGTAGCATCTAATAAAAGTGTGCATTTTGGAGTTTTAAAAAGTTAGACGTTAGATTAACCTGGAGTAGTGCAAAGTGCAGCTTCAGTGAGGGAGCTGAAGCTTTGCTGCTGGTTAAGTTCAGCATGTGCTTGATGTATGCAAAACTAATTAAAACTCAATTTACTATTGCTTTCAGAAGAGACTGAGAAATCACATCCCTCTAGATTACAAGGTGTTTTCCAATCTTCTCATTTTCCCATTTGTCAACTTGGTTTTTAAACAACATCTAGTATCACTAAACAATCTTTTCTCTGGCAGTGACCACCCATCAAGCCTCACAAGAATAAATAATTACCTTGATCTTTTAAGTGGCTGGTACCCAATACTGTGTAAAACATCTCCAAACATCCTCACAGCCCTTTTAGATTGTCTTGTTTATGGAGGAGGGGAAATATTGCTGTGTTTGTAAGGCACAAGCAGCTGCTGTTAGTCTGATCTTTCAGCCCTAGGATATCTATTTCCAGAAATGTTGCTACCCATGCCCTAAGCTTTCTTTTCCAAAGTAGTTCTTATATTTGGACATTTCTTCCAGTTTCTTGGGGTGGGAAAGAAGTCTTGACCACATGAGCTAATAGATCTCTAGCTACAGTGATTCATTCTGCAGGGCAGACTTTATGATGCTGGTTTTCCATCTTGATCGGTGTTCAACAACATTGGATTTTCTAGAATAAAACAAGAGCGGGTCTGGTGAAAATCAGATTCACAGGACAATTTTGAAGTGCTTACAGTTGGCCTGCTCTGTCTGCTGCAAAGAATCACAGAATTCCTAAGTCTGGAAACGCCCTCTGAGATCATCCACCTAACATCATCACATTGGCCAGACCAGGGCACTAAGGGCCACAGCCAGTCTGTCCTTCAACACCTCCAGGGATGGAGACTCCACCACTACCCTGGGCAGTCCATTCCAGGGTCTGATCACCCTTTCTGTGAAAAAAGGCTTCTTAAGATCCAACCTAAACCTCCCCAAAGAAGTCATAGAATCATTATGGCTGGAAAGGACCTCCAGGATCATCAAGTGCAGCCCTCATCCCAACATCTTCTTAACCCCTAGACCTTAAGTGCTAGATCTACTTATTTTTTAAACATCTCCGGGAATTAGACTCCACCACCTCCCTGGGCAGCCTGTTCCAGCGCCCAAACGCTCTCTCAGTAAAGAATTTCTTCCCAATATCCAATCTAAACCTCTCCTGATGCAACTTAAGGTACACTCTGTTGGGCTTTCCCAAGGCACCAGAGAAACAGAATGTCCCCTCTTCTAGGAAAAGTCTAAGTATGAGCTAGTTCTAGTCTTGTAGAAAGATGAGGCTACACTTTACTGAAGCTGAGCTAGATGAGCTGTGTCTAAGCATTTAGTTTAGATTAAGCCCTGCGGTCCTGCCTTTGTATTTGGGTATCCCCAAGCACAAATCCATGCTAGGTGGGGATTGGTTTGAGAGAAGGACTTGTGGGTGTTGGTAGATGAAAAAACTCAACATGAGCTGGCAGTGTGTGAGGGCAGCTCTGAAGGCCAACTGTGTCCTCAGATGGATCAAAAGAAGTATCATCAGCAGGGCAAGGGAGGGTATTCTGCCTCTCTACTCTGTCCTTATGACACTCCACCTGGAATCCTGTGTCCAGTTTTGGAGCCTTCAATATAGGAAGGATAAGGAACTACTGGAGCAAGTCTAGAGGAGGCCACAAAGATAATCAGAAGGCTGATAATCAGAAGGCTGGAGCACCTCTACTGTGAGGACAGACTGAGGGATTTGGGACTGTTCAGCCTGGAAAAAAGGTGGCTCTGGTAAGACCCTATAGCAGTCTTCCAGTACCTGAACAGAGTCTACAGGAAAGCTGGAGAGGGACTTTTTACAAGGGACTCAAGTGACAGAACAAGAGGGATGGGTTCATGCTAAAAGAGGGGAGATTAAGATTGGTCCTTAGGAGAAAATTCTGTCCTGTGAAGGTGCTGAGGCCCTGGAACAGGTTGCCCAGGGAAGTTGTTGCTGTCCCATCCCTGGAAGTGTTCAAGGCCAGGTTGGGTGGGGCTCTGGGCAACCTGGTCTGGTGAGAGGTGTCACTGCCCATGACAGGGTGTTGGAACTGGATGATCTTTAAGATCCATTCCAACTTAATTCTGTGATTCGGTGGTCCTTTTTGCTGGCAGAGAATCTATAGCCTTCATTTTTCCCTGAGTTAGATGAAAACAGCTTCTGCTCACTGCTCTCACATTTGATTTTTCTGCAGAGATTTTGCACCCCCTTGGAGTAGCAGGGACAGGATTGATTTTAGCTGAGACAGAGGGTAGCCTGAGCCATCTCACTGTCCCTGCTTTGCTTGTTATTACGAACTCTTGACTGGTAGAACTGTGTTTGTGTGCTGCAGAGGAAATAGTCCATGCCAGGTGAAGCATTCTGCATAGCCACAGAGATTTGAGAGCTGCACTCTGGATGGATGGAGAGTGAATTTGGGCAATGATGCTGGGTAATCCAGGAGCGAAATCTGTTAAACAAATGCTAGTTATTATTAGGTACATGTTTTTCAACACCTGAGTTCTCCAGGCATGGTACAGAGAACTGGAACAGTCTTCCCAGAGAGGCTGTGGAGTCTCCTGCTCTGGAGACGTTCAAAACCTGCCTGGATATTCCTGTGTGTCCTCATCTAGGGGATCCTGCTCAGCTAGAGGAGTTGGACTTTATGATCTCTAGAGGTCCCTTCCAACCCCTAACTTTCTGTGATTCTATTTGTGCATCTCTGAGGACTCAGCAGTTTGGTTGCTAACAACAGCTTTTGCCCTATTCTTGGTTGTCTTCTTGATTGTGCTGGACAGACTCAACTTTTTTAACAACACTTGTGCTGAGACAGTGATGCTATTTTCTCCTCTCTGTCTGGCAGAAAAACAAGATAAGTAGTGCTTCTTTCACTTGTAGGGTGCTTTTGAGGTCTTAAATCAGTTGGGAGTCTCCTCAGTACACTAAATGACAGGTTGAAATAACTAAATAACAAGCATTCATCTGCCTCTGGGGCTGCAGTGCAGAAATTGGAAGGGGAGCAGCTCTCTTGCTGCACATCCATTTCCCTGTTTCCAGAGTGGAAAGGTGGGCAGCCTCATGCTAAAACAGCCCCTGCCATCTCAGTTTGCCCCATTAGCCATTTCCCTGGATTGCACTGCCAGTGACAGCCTCCTCCTTAGGTGCATGGCTGGCTGCAGGGCTCTCCTCCTGCTAACTGCACTCAGCTCAGTGAATCAGCTGCATTTGTTTCTTGCAGCTGTTTCTGCCTATTGGCAGAGAGGCTCTGGATCATTTCACTCCTTTGTGTAAAGTGTTTGAATAACAGCTGGGGGTGTAGCAAGGATCTTCTCACCTGCCAAGAGTTCAAAAGAGCTCCATTCATTACCATGTTCACTCGGACTCTTGGTAGAGAAGTGTGTAAAGCTGGAAGGAAGCAGCATTATACCAGATGTGCCTCTCCCAGAGGAAGACACTGATGTGGCAGGAGGAGGCATCCCATAGTCCTACCTGCAGGGATTTCATCTACTTGATAGAAGCCCACCCTGATGCCAGCACACCGTGCCCTGGCATAGGAAAACAGAAGAATCTGTGGCCTTAACCACCCAGCTGTTGAATAGAAAAGGATTTGTTTTCAGCAGAAATGGTTTGCTTTTTGCCTAGGGGAGTAAGAAGAATGCGATTTTGAAGTGCCTGTTTGTTCAGTAACACTTTGCTGTCAAAAATATTACTAAGTTTTATTGCCCAACTATTCAAAACTCTTGTGTCTGACAAGAATTCAAACCACTAAAATGCTACAGTTTCTGTGTAACTCAGAAACCCAGGCTTAGCTGAAAATACTGATTTGCTCAAGACTTTTTCCTGCTGCCTCAAAATCACTCATGTGTGAACATGGCATGTTGGCTTAGGCTGTGGTGTGAGCTTTCCTTCCAGCCACCAGGCCCATGAAAGGATGCGCAGTTCCATTTCATCCCATGTCTTTCATGACAGTCAGTGTGGAAAATGGGGGAGAGAGGAGTTTGCTTTGTGAGCATGAGATCTGTAGTTGTGTGTAGATTTATTGTTACTTGAGTGCCCTGTGTGGTAAGGTGACACGTTATCAGTAATAATGGAAATGCCAAGAATATTTAATTTTTACTCCTTTTAAATGTTCACCTTGAATTTAGTAATAATAATAAGATAATTGTACAGCACTTTTAGTTTCTATCCTTTCTGCAGTTATAGAAAATGACCTTACAGCCCCTGAACGGAGCCCGTCAGAAGGCTGGGAAGAACTCTTCACAAGGGCAGGGAGCAATAAGATGAGTGGTCATGGTTTTAGGATGGAAAAGGGCAGATTGATGCTGGATCCCTGGAACAGGTTGCCTGGAGAGGTGGTGGAGGCCCTATCTCTGGAGACCTTCAGGGTCAGGCTGGATGGGGCTCTGGGCAATCTGGTCCGATGAGCGATGGCCTTGCTTGTTGATCACCTCCCCACTCCTGCTGGGCACACTATTTCAAATACCAGGATGCCATTGGCCCTCTTGGCCACCTGGGCACTCTGTTCGCTCATGTTGAGGTTCAACACCACCCCTAGGGCCTTTTCTGAGGTGCAGCTTCCCAACCATACATCCCCAGGTCTGTAGCCTGCCATGAGGTTGTTCTGACTCAAGTGCAGAACCCAGCATTTGGCCTTGTTGAACCTCACACAGTCAGTCTTGGCCCATTGGTTCAGCCTGTCTGGGTCCCTCTGTAGAGCCACACCCACCCAGCCTGGTGTCATCTGCAAACTGACTGAGGGTGCTCTCAGTGCCCTCATCCAGGTGATTAATAAATATGTTGAAGAGAACAGGTCCCAGTACTGAGCCCTGGGGACACCACTGGTGACAGGACACCAACTAGATCTAACTCCATTCACCACTGCTTTCTGGGTCCAGCCATCCAGCCTGTTACTTACCCAGTGCAGCCTATACTTATATGTAGGTTTGCTTATATGTAATAGAGTGTAAAATATTCTGGTCATGTAAATTTTTACCAATTTTAGTCTTTTATTTTTGTGGATTCGCATGGTCTGTCTGAAGTAGCTGTCTCATTTAAGAGGAAATATTCCTGTCCTTTTTTAATCGTTGTGTTCTTGTCCTTTTATCATTGCCTTCCAGGCACCTGGTTAGGAAAGAGAGAAAGGAATTATATTTTTGCTGTTCAGCCTCTGGTTTAATAAGAGATTGCAATGACTGCATGTTCCGATACCATCACATTGCATACTGAGTCTGGGTTTTGTTTTAATTAAAATAATAAACTAAAAAGGACTGGTCAGCTTCACTGTTTTATATATTTAGAACTTCAACTTTTTTTGTTCGTTTTCAACCTTTTTTGTTTGGTTTTCATCCTTTTTGTTTGATTTTTGACCTTTTTTGTTTGGTTTTCTTTTTCTGTTTTTGGCGAACATTTTGAAATGCTTCCAAACTGCTTTGAAAGGCCAGGAAATGAAAGCCAGACCTCTAACATACAGCTAGAAAAGCCTTTTGGATAATATAATCTGTCAGGTGAAAAAAATATGTCTTTCTTCAAGTGTGTCACACTGAAAACATCTTGGGTTTTGTAAGGAAGATGGAGCTAACTCAGCATCTTAGAAGGCCTGAGGAAAGAAAATCCACACAAATCAGAATTTCTCAGAGTTCGAAATATGTCAGTAGCCAGTCTTGTTATGGGAAGCCTGAAGAGGAGGGTGAAGGGGTGAAGTTTCTTGTCTGTCACTTCGTTTTCTTGGGGAACTGAGTTTGTGCAGTTTGGAGACTCTCATAAACCAGTGATGCTTGTGCCACTGGGAGCAGACCTGGCCTTGGAGACAGCACTCTCCATCTGTCTCCTTTATCCAGCTCCCAGTCTATCTGTCTTGCTACAGGCTTGCTTTCCCAGTTCCTTGCCTCTTTATAGATCATAAAACTGGTTTCCTCCTATTCAGAAAGGCAATGTGGCATTTATCAGAGTTTCAGAATGCAGCTGGAGCCTTTTCACACTTTCCACTCCAACTCAGCTTGCTTGAGGGGCTGCTGTGGCCCATTTACTAAAGACCATGTGCAACAGCTTGAAGAAACAAAGTCTGGTGTAGAAATAGTCAGTGTGAATTTATCTGAAGGGATCTGTGATTACCCTGATGTGAAAGCACCCATGCCCAAGGGCACGCTGGCTCGCTGTGTGTTCTCCTGCTAGGTGGCTTTGCTGTGAGCCAGGTTAACAAATTACTCAGCTGAATTTAGGTGCAGTTTAGTTCATGCAAACCTCCTATCACAGCAGAGTCCTCTACATTATGTCCATCAGTGAATGGATGCACTGGTGGGTCCTGCCCACAAGAGGCTTTGAGCACCAAAACAGGGCAGTTTGCACTTGTGGCATCGTAGTCACGTTTCCAGGTTAAGACCTTCTCAGCTAAAATGGGAAATGAAGACAAACATTGAAGCTTGGCAGGGTGGACTGTGGCCTTCTGTAAAATTGCTTGCCTGGGGGAAAAGTAATTGTAGTAGAGGTTGTTTGGTTTGTTTGCTTCTGAAATGGAAATGTAGTGTTTATTGAGGTAAGACTGATTTGAATAGGACAATCGAGAACAGCACTTGTTGAAAAATGTTTGGGCTTTTTAATATATTGTCTAGGACAAATGAGTCACAGAATTACTGAGGCTGGACAAGACCTCTAACATCATCCAGCCCAGCCCAGGACCTAATATCACCACAGCAGCCAGACCAGGGCACTAAAGGCCACAGCCAGGCTGTCCTTAAACACCTCCAGGGATGGGGACTCCACCACTGCCCTGGGCAGTCCATTCCAGGGTC
>JAOXOE010032593.1:0-10888 GCA_028565055.1 Phoeniculus purpureus
GCCGGGTCGTGCGCGGACGGGGTGGGGTGTTCGGTACCGAGAATCAAACACGTTGCTGCTGTAGCGGGGAGCTCTGGGGTGTGGGGTTCGGTGGAGGGGGCGGATCCGGACTAACTGGCGCGGCACGGGGACTGGAGCAGACGAGAATCCCACTGGATGTGGTGGCATCTACCATGGGGACATGGCGAGCAGGCTGCTGCCTCGGGATGTGTGTTGTCATAGAATCATGAAACGAATCACAGAATCATCAGGGCTGGCAAGGACCTCCAGCATCATCAAGTCCAACCTTCATCCCAACATGTCTCTAACCCCCAGACCATTGCCTCAAGTGGGGCTGTTCAGCCTGGAGAAGACAAGGCTCTGAGGAGTCACTGCAGCATCTTCCAATACTTTGGAGGGGCTACGGGAAAGCTAGAGAGGGACTTTTTATGAGAGACTCTAGTGATAAGGCAAGGGGGATGGTGTCAAGCTGCAAGAGGGGACATTCGGGTTAGGTTTTAGGAAGATAGTCCTCCTTGTGACGGTGCTGAGGCACTGGACCGGGTTGCCCAGGGAGGTTGTGGCTGCTCCATCTCTGGCCAGGTCAGATGGGGCTTTGAGCAACCTGGTCTGGTGGGAGGTGTCCCTGCCCATTGGAACTGGATGATATGTGAGGTCCCTTCCAGCCGAGCCCAGTCTGTCAGTGGTGCCCAGACCCCTTCTGCCATGAGTGGGGAGAGGTGATATCAGCCTGAATCCAGATTCCCTAACTGAGGTTACAGTCACAGTCTCTTTGGGCAACAGAGAGGGGCTAAGGGTGGTGAAGTGTGTTCCTGTGCTCATAGGTGTTCATTCTCATGGTTTGGATATTCAGAACTGAAAGAACAAATACATTTGGTTGGAATGGGTTGTAGGGAGTGAACAGGTAGAACCGAAGGAACTTCACAGCAAGGGTGATGGAGTGCCAGAACAGGCTGCCCAGGGGGTTGTGGAGTCTCATTCTCTGGAGTCGTTTAAAACCCGCCTGGATAAGTTCCTCTGTGACCTGATCTAGGTGATCCTTCTGTGGCAGGGGCATTGGACTGGATGATCTTCCAAGGTCCCTTCCAATCCGTAATGACTCTATGATTCTATGACTTGGTCTAGATGATCCTGCTGTGGCAGGGGGATTGGACTAGATGATCTTTGGAGGTCCCTTCCAATCCCTGATGTTCTGTGATTCTGCAACAGCTCTTTCCCGCTGGAGTGGTGGCTGTAGCAGTGGTGAGTTTATGCTATAATGATCAGCAGGTAACAGTGGAAGGAGCTTATGGGAGAAGTATTTCTGAGCATGCTAACTCCAAACTGCTAGTCTGTGTCCAAGGAGCACCGCTGTTCGGGTATACACCACCGTGGATCTGTTTGTCTTTATATCTCCATCATGCAGAGGAAAAGGGCAAAGTATGGACCGTGGACATCTTACCTTATATTCTCAGTCAGTGAATGGGTCTTTGCATTGTTCTTCTCAGTGTGTCCTTGTACAGACTCTTCCATGACTTTCTGATTGATACCGGGATTCAGCACCTAAATCTCTTTCCTTCTCTGAAGGTTTAGCCTCTTCATGATGTTACTCTGCTCTGCTTTATAAAACATACCACCAGCTTTTAAAGAAAGGTTTTTTTACCTGCATTTACTCTTGTTGCTGCTATGCACGTAGTTCTGCCATTGAACGGTAGCCACAGTAGCTCATCCTTCGCGATTTCAGTGCTTCACGATTCTAGTGTCTAAAAGGCTCCACAACCCCAGTCTTTAAGTTTCACACTTAACCAGTCGGGTTACTTAGCAATTACCTTTCTGTTGACCGGCAGCTCCTGCAGGTGACAGGGGGGCAGGCAGGGGTGCGGCACACCTTAGTTTTTTATTTACACATTATTTTAGCCACGTTGATGTTATCTTCAGTGGAACCATTGGCCATTCTGGTCTCAGAGGAGAGCCCTTGTTTTCCACTTCTGCTGATGAACATGTAAACGATAGCTATCACGTTACAGCTTAGTGTTTCTTACCATATGTGCCTGTGCCAGTGCGCCTGAGATCACCTGTATTCCAGCTGCCTTCACAAACACTGCAGCTCTGGCCAGTGATGGTGACAACCCAAATCATTTTTGTCAGCATTGCAGAGAAACAAATCCACACCAACCTTAGACTGTGGCCTCACAGTCTCTGGAACTGTCCTCTCGGGTTTTTTAATTTGTGGTACCTGTTGATTTGTTTTCTCCGCTTAGGACTGCTCAGCCCGGCATGGCACGTCCTGGCTTACGGGCTAGGTTTTTTGACATCTAGGTATCCTGTGTAGCAGGTGTAACTCTTGTTTCTTCAAGAGTTTAGGAGCCATTTCATCCCAACAACACTCTCACAAGATTACTGCAGGGGTGGTGCATATGTTGAACAGAAACACCGGTATTGAAAGCTGCAGTTATTGATGCGAAGTGTCATTTCACTGTGGCTCCTGCAGTGACTGGCTGCCTTTTCTTCCAGGCTGACACCTTCTCCTTGAATGCTATTGCACAGGAAAAGTTGAGCTGAGCCAGGCTGGGCTGCTGGTGGCCAGTAGCATAGGAGTAGGTAGAAATTGCAAGAACAGGTTGAATACAGCACCAGGCACTCCTGATAATGCTCTCAAAGCCTCCTTTTCAATCAGATACTGCCTGTTTCTGTGCGGGTTCAAGACTGTCTCACACCGCAGCAGTCAGATTTCTCTTGCAAAAGTGCAGCTGTTCCAATGACACGTTCTGCTGGATTTTTCAAATGACTGTTTTTCTGTGGTTTGATGGATGGAAGAAAAGGCCTTGGAAGCAAATTTCTAAGGTGTACTCCTATGCCAAGCTCTGCCTCTTTCTCTTACAGCTGAAGACAAATGAGTAACAGCTCTGGATGTCGACACTTCAGGGGAATTGCTGCACTCTGAATCACATCTCTTCAAGGGCCACTCATCCTCTCACTCATCGCTTTCTACCTATTCTGTAGCTACTTCCATGCCCATCGTTGCCATCACACACAAAATAAATAAGAACAGAAAAATAAAATTCAGGAAAATAAGTTAATCTTCAGAATACTTAATTTTTTAAAATAAAAATATGCAATCTGCCATATGCAGAGATCTCTAGGGCTGATCCCTATCAGCAGCATTAGCCAGTAGCTAGCACGCTGGTATTGCTATGGGGAGAAAAACCAACCAGCCAAAGCAGCTCAGGATTGTGGTGCAAAGCTCAGCAGATTTTAAAAAACCTCACAGCAGATCAGGAGGAGAGAAGCGGTATGACCCCTGTGTGTGTCAGCTTCCCGTTCTGTGAACTTCAAAACAGAGTTCTACCTGGAAGGGAAAGTGTAAGTTTAAGTCTTTCATGTTGAGTAACTTATCAATGTTCATGTGAAACAGGGAATGTGGGTGCCAGCACTATGGAATCTACATCGCTGTTAACCTCACATTGCTAGTCTCTTGTTAATTGTGTCTGTTCCCATGGTCTGTGGTAGAACAACACCTCTGTCACACCTGTCAGTACACAAATGCACCATAAAGAGGGTCCAGACCTTTCCAGAGCCGTTGCTCACAGTGGGTTGGAGCGAGGAGTAAGAATCACGGAATCATCATGGCTGGAAAGGACCTCCAGGGTCATCGAGTCCAACCTTTATCCTAGTATCTAACTGCTAGACCAGATCCCTAAGCGCCATATCTTCTTATCACATCTTGGAAAGAAAGGTCTCCAAAATACAGTAGTCTAATACCTAAAGAGTGGAGATGATCCTTGCCCAAGAGGTGTAGGAGGATTTGGATACTGCAGTTGCACACAGTCTGCCTCCGTGTGTATGTACGTGCACCTACAGCGCATTTGCACCCGATTTACAACCTTCATTTCTCCCATGTCTGTTTTAAAATGCAGTTCTAATGGTAATAATAGAAAATAAGAGATTATGATCAGGATTTAGTTTATAAACTGACTTTATAACAGAAATTTGAGGAGAGGGCAGACATTGTGATTCTGCCTTTTCACTGTGTCCACTTGCTGCAGTTGCAGTGATGGTATTTGTTTCATAGCAACCACCTGAAATTTACTGTCGTTGCCACTGGGCAATTGCACTGGCAAGTAAAGAGTTTGCACGATGTGAGATGGCGTAACGAGTGTTTCTCTTCCTTCCATTCCAAGCACGCTGGCCTGAATCTTCTGTCTATATTTTAAAGAGATGGCAGGATTGTGCTGCTGCTCTTCTCTCCAATCTTTTCCTAGCTTGCTACACAGCAAACTCTTAGAGGAGGGTTGAGTCCCCTTCTGACTATGATTGTGCAGTGCCTAAAGTACAGAAAACCTCCTAATCCTGCCTGGGGATATTTCAGTAGAAGTGATGTGTATGGACTGGAGAGAAGAGCTTGATACTGGGCTGTGTTTAAACTGGGGAGGATGTTCAAACTTCTTTTCACAGGCTCTGTAGATGTTGGTCTGCAGAGCATTAGTGGGCAGCTGTTGTGTTTGACCTTTCCAGGAGAATGGTTTATGAATTTCTACTCTGTGAGATCATTAATGCTGCACATGGGTGTAGGGGCTGTTGTTCTCTAACTATAAATAACAATAGTAAATGCTATCTAGAGATTGTGTACAGATTAGATGTGTTCCACCACAGCAATGTGAATATAGACCCTGAAAGCTTTCTCTACCAGCCTCAGAGATAGACACTGGTACCTGAGCAGTGCTTAGAAGGCATATGTCAGTGACTTAGTGTTTTCTTGATGTAGGCTCAGCAACTACTCTTGAGTTTTGTTCATGAAGAGGAAAGCTTTTTCTCCTTCTGAAAATATTGACAAAACAACAGTCTTGCTGCAATGCAGGTTTATATGATCTCTTTCCCTTTGTATGGTTTTTCCTCATACAAAAGCTTGAATTACTGTGAAACACTGACTGAGCTTGAGGACATTCTTGAGGGCTGTGCTTTGGCTGTCTTGGAGGACAGTCTGACTGACAGAGAACCAATACAAAACCTCCTGCTGAGAACACTCATCAGAACAAACCAACTTTTTCTGAGGATTTATAGTCTTCATAAAACTTCTCGATTGAAACTTTACTAGATTGAAAAAATGGTGCATCCTCGTGAGGACACGATTTGCTCTCATAGCATTACCATATTTAAATGGTCAGCAGGAAAGCATTTGTGTAGGCATCACGAAAGGTTTCAGTGTATATCAGACCGACACCAGAAACCAAATCGTAGGTTTGACTTACAGAAGAAAAAACCACAGCACAAAACTGTGAAAAAAACCCCAACCACAAACCTCACAAAACAAAGGAAGAAATCCAAGTCCTGAGGAAGTGATGGAATATTTTAACAGCACCAGAGCTCACCTGGGGTTTTAACCAGGGGGCAAAGTCCTTTTCTCTCTCCTCTGATCAATAGCTGCTCTATATGCAGCAGGTGTCCCTGTCTTTTCACCTCCTTTATGGGAAGCTGCAGCTCTTTCGCTCCCACTCACTTCCCAAGGTCACGCATGGAAAGCACCAGGAGAATAAGCTGTATAAAAGGGCTGGATGAGTGATTGTCTGCTACAGGGAGCCAAGTGTCAATTACCTTCTCTTGATTCTAAAAAATACCTCTGTTTATGTGCTCATTTGGTGAAAAATGGGCTGTTGGATTTCTAACAAGTATTTTTTTTTCCCAGAGCATGTTATCTTGCTACTGGGTTATGAGCTGAAGGATTCAGTGTGTTCACAGACAGTACAGTCTTACTTCTGATGTCCTGTGATGTTTTATAATACTGGTGAGCAGCAAGTAGTTATTTCTGCTTCCTGTGTTTCCTGTGGAAGGCAAGTTTCATACAATCACAAAGTGGTTCAGGCTGTAAAGGACCTCTGTGGTCACCTAGTTCCAAGCCCCTGCCATGGACAGTGACATCTCTCACCAGCCCAGGTTGCCCAGAGCCCCATCCAACCCAGCCTTTAACACTTCCGGGAATGAAGCACCTGAACCCCACCTAGGCAGCCTGTTCCTGTGTCTTACCACCCTCACAGTGGGCTTTCTCCTTATATCTGGTTTTACTCTTCCCTCTTTCAGTTTAAAGCCATTACTCCTCATCCTATAACTACCAGCTCCTGTAAAAATTCTCTCCCCCCTTTTTTGTAGTCCCCCTTCAGTCTCTGTCTTCAAAACCATCAGCTAGTGTCTCCTGACACTTGTATCACATTATGGCATAGGTTCTCAAAGCACATCAGCCTCTAAAAATGTAGGTAATGCCAGAATAAGGGATGTTGATACCACAGCAGAGATTTCCACCTCCACTTTCTCTATCTGGCAGAATTCCCTCATTTGCTTGGTGCAATGAAAGCTGTGTCTGCTAAAGAGCAAGGTGTGTTGTGGGGCCTGAGGGTCAGTGGTGACATGGGCCTGTTGTTTTCACATTTTCATCAATGCCCCCGTAATTATTGTTGTATTTGCCAGTATTTCTGTGGTACCCAGCATTTCACAAATGCTGTGACAAATGGCCACTTTGATTTTCCTGAGTCCAGCCTCATGATCAGCTAGTCACATGCTGCAGATCATCTGATTTATGTTACACTGAATAAACAAGGATTTACGGTATAAAGGCAGCTAAAATCCCTGCTTGTTTGAAGCTGCACCTTATTTTTACTAGGGATGGAGAATTTAATGAAATTGTTTAGCAGATGAAGCATCACAGAGATCCCTCTAGACAAAACGAATGGCTTTAGCTAATGCTTTCTGCTGGGAGGTACAGCAAAAGGCATCGTGTTTAACCTCATCATTTTCCTGTACTGTAGGCTTTCATGAGTTACTAGGTGAAGCGATTTGAGAGGAGAAATAGGGGCATACCAGATGAATAGGTCAGTCGAGTATGTTGTTTAGTATGTTAAAGGGCACCGTTGCTTAGCATCCTGACCGGAGCAGTGCACAAGTTTGCCAGTGGGTACTTTAAGAACTGCAGCCAAATTAGTCTGCAGACTTTGGATTCTCTTCTGGTGGGCTACATGGGAAAGATCTCCTCTAATGGTAAGCACATGGTCAGAGTCGTACAGGAAAGAGGTGTTGCATGCTTCTGGAGAGACTGAGTCAGAAGCCTTCTGAAAGTATGTGATTGCCAAAGAGTGAGTCTCAAATGTGACTTCCAGAAAACTTTCCCTTAGGTGCTGAGGACAGATTTTCTCTTTCATTCTTCTTTCCCTTTTGATGGTTTCTAGTGCTCCCACGGATTTCCAGTGAAGGCTGCTGAAGTGGTGGACAGATGTAACTTCTCAGGGGAGAAATGGGGACTGGCACAACCATTCATCACAAGGCAGAGGCCCTGGCCATGGAGTCAGAGTGCATTGTCTGCCAAACAGTTTTCTGCAGATTACTTGATAACAATATTAAGATTGATCACACAGTGCTGGCCTTTCAGGGGCTGTGAGCTGACCTGCTTTAAAAGGGGGTTAATTTGCAATTTCACTGCAGCAAACAGAGAGGTTGGCTTGTGTAATGTGATTTATTAACAGGATTCAAATCATGCACAGATTTAACCTTATTTAGGGACGAAAGTACAATCAATCCACCTTGCCAGCCCTCTTTTCTACAGAGAAGAATCATTTTCTGCAGAGATCAGGCTTTCAGACTTTATTACCACTGCACTGAAGGAATACATAGTGAAGGATAAAGGTGTAAAGACCCATTAAACTGTGCAACATACTGTGGGGCAATGTATGACCCAACTTGCTCCCCAATCTAAAAAATTGGAAGGAGAAATTGTTACCAAACCTTATTTACAGCTGGTGTAGGAACAGCCACAGCAAAGCTCAGGCACGGATACCAAGGTCTCGGTTGGATCGGAGATTGGTTTTGGTTTGGGATGCGGTCTGTGTTGTGCTGTCTGATCTTGCTGCTAAACGCGACCCCGAGACTTCGCGCTTGCTTCCGACTCCTTGTGCTGTCATGGAAGCGTTACAGGTGCAGGTGAAGGCTAACAGATAGCTAAAGGGTCAACCCCCCATGCCGGGGAGCTGAGCCCTGGTCTCTGGCAGAGATGTGGGTTGCTGTGCTGGTGAGCCTCAGCCTCTGAGAAAGAGGAGAAACCCCCCCCTCCTACGGCTCTGCTGGCTCTGAGTCTTTATGCCATAAACACCCAAGAATCCAAACGGATGTCTTTTTAAAAGAGCAGTTTGCTAGTGAGGAAAACCCAGGAGGAGGTTTGTAGGAGATAAGAAGGGAGTAACCAAAGAGGTTTTAGGACCTCTTTCAGCATCTACATTGAACACGAATAGGAGGACATTCTCAGAATTATAAACCTTAAAAACTGCCTATGGAACTGTCTCGTGAATGTTGTTGTATGGTTTTTCCACTACACATCCCCAGTATTTCACTAGTGGTCAGCAGCCAGGCTGCATTATGTAAGCATGGTATTGTTGTTGGTTTTGGACTGTGTTTCTACCTCTTTTGCCTATGCAGAACGTTTGGCTAACCCTTGCTCAAGCCTTAAATCAATCTACCTTGTGCCTGTCCCTGGCTACTCCTGAAGATCCTTTTCACACTTATTTGGTGAGAATTCCTGTTGAATGGAAGTCACGCTGCAAAAATTCAAAAGTGAGTCTCTGCCGTGTGTAGAGCCTTTTGCTGCTCATCACGTCTGAGCCACTGCACTTGTTGTTAATCAAAGTCTGACACTTCCTCTCACCCCCTTCCTGACCAGCTCTCATCCATTAGTATTTCTGCAGCTAATTAAAGAAGGTTGGGACAAGATTCCTGCCTCCCTGCCAGATACATCTGCAGTGATGAGGCTCTCGGTGTCAGCAGTTGCAACCAGCAAAAAGCTGGGGTCCACCCTCTGCAGACCCTTTGCAATCAGCCCCACTGTGCGGATGGACTATGGGGCTAGGTGAGGGTTTCTCTTAGGGGTCTTCACCGTGCAGCTCTCCGAGCTGGCTTCTCGCGCCATCTGCTGGCCCGTGGGTTTCCTTCTCTGGCAGGCACGTGGAAGCGCAGAGGCTGCTGTCAGGATTCCTCTCTGTGGGCGGGTGTGCGCTTCGCAGGTGATCCCTTCCCAGATAGTTACGCTCATTCCCAGTACTTAAGGTAGGTGTAAACTAGAAGCTGAAACGTGGCATGGAAAAGCAAACACAGAGCTCTGTTTACAAGTAGATGGTGTTTTCAGACTCTTCCTTTAACGGAGTGTCTTTGCAAGCAGCACAGCTGCTGCTTTGAGCTGGGATGCTTGTGGGCAGTGTTCCTGCACCTGTGCATCTTCTTCTTCTCTAACTACCTCTTTATGTGAGTCCTGAGTGGGACAAAGCGATTTTTATGTCACATGCATTTTACACCGCTGATGTGGACCACTCTCACTCTTCAAAGTTATGATCTAGACCGCTTCTTTTCTCTTGTAGATACCGTCTTGTACTCTCACTGCTCAAGGGGCCTCAAGGATTCTGTAAGTAAAAAACCCTCTGCTTTGGTGCCTTTTTAACTTGTGACCTATTCTTCAGCAACACTTTGTCAACGTGATGTGTTGATACCCCCAGAGCTATGGGTGAAATGTGGGATCTGTTACCCACATTTTATTCAGTTCTTGACCCTACTTTCTTGAGTCAGTACAACCGATGTATAAATCCTAACCCTGAATCCATTAGTCCTTTCTGGGGGTGTTGCTTAAGGAGGTTATGGAGATGCTGGTATCTGTGGTGGTTCTTGCCCAGATGGAAGACTCTACACTTGGCCTTGTATATCAAAGCATCCAGGGGTCAACCCACAACACAGTCTCTAAGGAGAATGGGGCCACACTCTTTTCAGTGATACCCAGCAACCGGATAAGGGGCAACAGACACAAACTGGAACCCAGGAAGTTCCACCTAAACATGGACAGAACTTCCTTACATGGACAGCCTAGGCTGCCCATATAGGCTGTGGAATTTCCTGTTCTGGAGATACTTGAAATCTACCTGGATCTGTGCCTGTGCAACCTGTTCTGGGTCTACCTGCTTTGCAGGAGGTTGAAATAGATGATCTCCAGAGGTCCCTTCCAACCCTTACTATCCTGTGATATCTGGGATGAGCTTGAGGCTGAGCCCAGAACGTGCACTATAATGGTAGGTGTAACAATGGAGGAGACACGCAGTGATTTTTAGCCTTTCAGTGATGGCAAGCATTCTTCCAAATGGCACTGGACACTCCCAACACAGTGCCTAAGAGGCATTTGTCTGAACTACATCTAAGCCTGTGCTGCAGTGCTGCTGCTGCTTCCAACAGGCCTGAAAATGATGGTAAGAAACACCTAGTGCATTTGGGAGCAGCCTTAGATATTTCTTTGGAACGTCAATGTATGTTTTTTAAAAGCTATTCAAAAGACTCCACTATTTCCTAGTGAAAAGGAAATAAAGTGGGGGTTTGGAGAGGCTCTAGTTTCTCCTCTCCATCCCAGGAAAGGTGATGGAACAATTTGTCCTGGATGCTGTCTCCAGGCACAGCAAGGAGAAGGAAGTCATTAAGTACAGTCAGCATGGCTTCACCAAGGGGAAGTCATGACTGACCAACCTGATGGCCTTTTATGAGGGCATAACCAGGTGAATAGATGATGGCAGAGTGGTGGATGTGGTCTATCTTGACTTCAATAAAGCATTTGACACGGTCTCCATAGCATCCTCGCAGCCAAACTGAGGCAGCGTGGACTGGATGATTGGGTAGTGAGGTGAATCATGAACTGGCTGCAGGATAGAAGCCAGAGAGCAGTGGTCAGTGGGACAGAGTCTAGTTGGTGGCCTGTGTCTAGTGGAGTCCTCCAAGGGTCAGTGCTGGGACCAGTCCTATTCAATGTATTCAGTAATGACTTGGATGAAGGATTAGGGTGCACTGTCAGCAAGTTTGCTGATGACACAAAGCTGGGTGGTGTCACCGACACCCCAGCAGGCTGTGC
>JAOXOE010032594.1:0-10888 GCA_028565055.1 Phoeniculus purpureus
ACAGCAGCAGCAGTCATTGCAATCATGCACTCCCACAGGTTTTCCTGTATTTTCACAGAATCACAGAACATTATGGATTGGAATGGACCTCGAAAGATCATCTAGTCCAGTCCCCCTGCCACAGCAGGATCACCTAGACCAAGTTACACAGGAACACGTCCAGGTGTGTTTTAAATGTCTCCAGAGAAGGAGAGTCCACAACCCCCCTGGGCAGCCCCTTCCAGTGCTCTGTCACCTTGGTAGAGTGACAGTTCTCTAACACCTTCTGCCCAGGCTTCACTTGTAGGTAGACACGTTAAAAGAAACCGATAGAAGAAACCAAAACGTGTGCGTAAGCATCTGTTAGGTCAGACCATCCCTGAACAAAACCACAACAACTCAGAAGAGGTGTTTGAACAGTCAGCACAAATGCGCCAGTGTCTTCAGTTTTTTAATCCAGACCTGACACTATGGATTTTACAGATATTACCAGCTTTTAAGTAAGAATAACCATACAAATCTATAGTCCTTCTGGTGCAAAACAGTGATGCTTATGGCCCCAAGCACCTGAAAGGCCTATTGCAGTTGGAACTGCAGCTTATCACTGCTTCTATCAAACTGTCCTACTGAACTCAACTACTTGAACTCTCTTTAAAAATAAAAAGGATAAATTAAAAATGCCAAAATGTATTTAAGAGGTTCCTGCTATAAACAAAATGCAAAAAACTCACTGTCCTGAAGAAAGTAATTAGCAATAAGTGTTATCTTTTCCATAGTCATGTTGTTTCAGTTGCCATAGAAAAACAACAGTGATTTGGCCAGACTTTTAACTGATTCCCCCTCAGAATTTAATTTCCTCAGCTGTCAGTGTCTCAGAGCAGCAGCCCATGTGCTGGCTGTGAGCAACACATCAGAGAGGCGGGCTGGGGGGCAGGAAAAACAAAAAGCACAACACGCAGTTGGCGCTGCCATCATAAACAGCCCTCGACGAGGTATTTTAATTAAGTACTGTAAGGCCGAGGACAGTGGCTTTGCAGGGCTTTTCCCACGCCGAGCAGGAGTCCCTGGCCCTTGGCTATGTGTCAGGTGTACAAACCACAATGTGAGCTGCTGAGGGCTACTCGGGGCATCTCGCCAGGTACCCCACGGTGTGCTGGAGGGGACGTGCACAGCTCTGCACAGCAGGCACAACGCAGCATGTTTGCTCGCGCCTTTGAAAACTCGATGGTGTTGAAGAATAGTAATTGTACATGTTTACTCATCAACGTGAAAAAAAAGAGAGAAGAAGAAAAAGTTCTCTGCATTTAACCTATGGCCTGCTCCAGGGCGTAACGACTGTGTGACTTGGACGAGTATCTGCAATAACTTTTAAGAGAGCTCCAAGGGAGCTGGCTGACTTGCTGATCTCCTGTTGGACTTGCCATGCACCTGGCAAACAAGAGGCTCTGGTGGGGCACACTGCCCTTCTGGGGAACCAAGCACAGGCGTTTCTGTAGCTTGTGTGCTGCACTGCTTCCCGCACTGCTGGGCAGGCAGATCAATCATTACCCCCGTCAGTACTTACAAGAAAAGTATTGGAATCATTCTTCGGACATCTGAAAGGCAAAAAGCCCCCTCAACACCACATTTCTCTGAGATGAAGCATCTAAATAGCTGGAGGAGAAGGCTGAAAGAAAAGCACATAGCTGGAGGGGAAAGCCGATGGAGAACACATGCTTTCAGCAAGGCAGAGTACAAATACACAATGGTAGTGCTGTAACTAAATTCCAGTGCTACAACAGCAAGAGAACTGCCTTCTCCATCTCTCTCCTCTGACAGGGCTCATTCTGAGGCTCCTTGCTAGCTCACTGCTTTGTACCATGCCCAGTTTCCTCATGTGGCTGTCCTTCAGACACCCCACATGATCAGCCTAACCTAAACCTACAGTGTTACCACAGAATCACAGAACATTAGGGATTGGAAGGGACCTTGTAAGATCGTCTAGTCCAATGTCACTGCCAGAGCAGGACCACCTAGACCAAGTCACACAGGAACATATCCAGGTGGGTTTTAAACATCTCCAGACAAGGAGACTCCACAACCTCCCAAATGACTCAGTAACATCCTTGTATTAATGCCCCCCTCCCCATATTCCCTCCATCGTGACCCACAAAGCCATTTCCCCCCTGCTCACTCCAGTGGCCCTGCCAAAGGCTCACTTGACCTGTGCTGCCCCCAGTAGATTAAAAACTGAAGCAAAACAAAACAAAGGACCAAATCCTCATTTGTGGGTTTTGTTTTGCTTTCTTGGTTGTTTTGGGATTTTTTTCCCCTGTAATGCCACTTAAAATAGGAGTCTCTACTAGGACTCCGCTTGAGGTGGACAGCCCTAGGCACTGGTGGCACAGTGCGTGGTGTCAGGGTTGGGTTATTACATACAACTCCTGCTCACGGAACAGCCGCAAATCTACAGGGTCACAAAGTATTCCAGCAAGTTACTGGTAATTTTTATGCTGTGCTTAAACACAGCCCCTCACAAATGAGAAGGCTTTAACGTTATTGCCCGTACAGTGTGATGAAGAGCGCAGTTGCACCATGAACTACGCTTTCTTCCAGTCAGTTTTGCTATCAAACTGAGTGAGAACACCACTTCATCCTACAGGAAAGATCTCACCTCTTGAATGTCCATCTACTGCTCTTTATTCTTACAGTCAGTAAATTAAATACCTCTGAAACATTTTGCAGAGTTAATCATATGACAGCCTGGAACAGATAGCATCCCAGCTACACTGATGCAAGTCTGGAGCCTTATCTTTTATGTTTCTGGGGTTGGTTTGATATTCATGCCACTGCAGCCAAGGCAAATCCTGCCTTCTGAGAAGAATGAATTCATCGCACCAAGAGACTTGTGGAAGACTTTTTTCTCCAACTTGGGATGAGTTCTGGCTCTAGCAGGTGAGCATCATTTGCAGTCATCACAGGAACACAGAGCATTAGGGATTGGAAGGGACCTCGAAAGATCATCTAGTCCAATCCCCCCTCCACAGCAGTCATGTCACTTGTTAAATCTAAAGGCTGCTGTACTGTGCTTTGAATTATCTGAAAATGCAAAGCTAACAAAACTCAGCACAAGCCCTGTGTGCCATTGCGATGAATCAAATCTACCTGGACCTCTGATCAAGACCATTACAAGTTCTTCCTTTCTCCTCCTATGAAGAAAAACAAACTCAAAACATCCTTGCCAATTACTTCTGCGACTAGAAAGCAGACATTTAAGTATACAATGAATAACTAGGAGCAAATAGCCAACTGCAGCAAGAACCAGCATTGCCAGTGTCACTGAAAGTTCAATCATTTCCCATAAAAACTTCAGCCTCACGCTTTGTTCTGTGTGGGACTGGCAGTCTGTATTTCATATCAGAATACTCCTTATGTTAAGGATACACTGCAACAGCTTCAATGGTAAAACAAGAAGTGAATTGTTAATATATGAATGTTAGTCTAACACTACAGGTGTTAGACTGTGATCTACACAGTGATTTACACAGGTGATCCTGATGATCTTTCGAGGTCCCTTCCAATCCCTAATGTTCTGTGATTCTGTGTGATTTGTCAAGCTTTCACATTCTGTGCCCATGGATGATGGACGGTCTCCTCCCCACTCAGCAGCTGTGAGAAAATTCCCATAGCCAACACTCTCTGCTGACCTAGAGACCATATCAAGTAATTCAAAATTAAATCTTTATATGTAGCACAGAAAATAAACGCTGGAGCAATCAAACATGAAACAGGGAAACAACATGGGTCATGGCTGCTGTGCAAATTGTTAGAAGCTACAGCAGGACTCTCTTGGCTGTGAACTGGTGCAGGTGGCACAATACACGAGCTCTGCAAACTCAGGCAACAAACTCCAGACACTGAATCATCCAAACAGAGCAACCCACGACCTTCCCTTTGCCTGCTTGCTTGTTTTAGGGGTGGGGAAAGGGACAGAGGTTTTTTTCAGCCTTTGTGAGGATCAATGTCTTGCATTTTCAGAACTACTTGTGTCATTCATGTCCATGCAGATGATGCAAACATCCATGCAATACGACTGCAGAAGCCAGGGGAGTTTAGACAGAGCACTGGGCACAGAAATGCACTGCTGTTTCAGACAGCAATCCTGGTGTTTGCATTGAGCACCTGCACTCAGCAAGAACTCCGTTTGCACAGTAAAGGCTGGAGCCTTTTCCAGCCAACAGGTGCAAGCACATGCAGTGAGAAGTTTTCTCTCTTATGCCAGCAAATATCTCTGAATCTTATTCCTGGGGGAGGCGAATCTGTACAGAGGCCAGCTGCACGCTTGGCAGCTCTGCTGTCACTCGAAAGAGCTGCTTGAGATGGTTATGGTTTGTCAAATGGGCTCTTGCCAAGCCTGGCAGAGACCTCCATCCCTCTGCAGGAACACAAAAGAGCCATCAAAATAGCAATTAGAACTTATTACTGACTTGGCCTAACACTGAGCTGCGGGAAGGCCCAGGGCATGTCCTGCTGGCTACTGCCAGCCCTGGCGCAGCAGGTCCCACAGGCTGTGTGGTCTGTGGTGCTCGCTGCCGGCCTGTTCTCACACATGCTTGTGTGAGGAGCATGTCCCTTGCCTTGCACTTCAACTGGTGCCACTTCCTTCTCTTCCTCATGACACTAGTTAGAGCAGGATTGGGCCAGAAAAATAGCTTCTGGAGAAACCACTCTTTCTTCCAGCCCTGTCATAGCTCTGATCAAGTATCAAGTGCTAAATCGGGATCTGTTTAAGAACTATTACTGCTCAGAAAGACTCATTTTCTATTGTCTCTGGCTGAAGCAAGGCTCCGTTAGCAATGAAGCACCAAGAGAATTTAAACAATGCACCTCAAAAGATCACCTAGTCAAATCCCAAGTCCTGGACATGGGAAGCCCTCTTTGTAAGAAATCTATGGCACAATCCTACCCCTTCCACTCAAAGCTCCTTCTCTCTTGTCCCCAGAAAGGTAAAGCATGGCAATGCCAGAAAGCCATTTGAGATTAAGTCTTTGATGTAATCTCCCAGAAGCAAATGCCTTTCATTTTCTATAAGATCTACATCTTGATATTAGTCTATCAAACAATAGACTTTAAAACCAAAACATGGATAATCCCCACTCAGAGATTATAAATCCACTAAGAGGAGCTTGCACACCTATCTAAGCAGATGTATCAGAACTTACTGAATATATAAAAGTATGTGACTCAAACAAACGTGGAATAAGCTAAATAAGAAAACCAAAATAACTCTCCACTTCCAATGACTTGCAATGCAGCAGCTAATCACAAAAGCAAGCATGTAAAGAACCGATGCTGGAATAACCAGTCAACTGATACCGTGGCATGTATTTTGTAGAGCAGGACTTTCTGCGAGCGCTGCAGAGGTGCTAAAGCAAATTGTTGTAATGTCGCTGCACAATGTGCTGTTGAGGTTTTATGGTCACACTGCGCCAATAGTCTCAGGAAGTTATTTTGCATTCTTATATAAACTCCCCCCCCCCCCGATCCTGTTTTCCACAAAAAAGGGCTTTCAAGAATGTACAATCTTCTGTTTGTATATAGTAGAGGGAAAACACGATAAACCCAGGAACAAACTCTCTGCTTTAAACATATTTTTAAAGCTAGATTTCTACAACTTCACGTAAACAAGAATAAGCTGTTAAAGACTCATCAAAAAAGAGCAAAACCTTCCTGTAATTAAAGGGCAGTGTTTTACACAGCATTTTTAGAAAAATAGTGACAATTTAAAAAGTAAATAAATAAATCAAGCTACCCAGCAGACCCCTCCTAACTTGAGGCTTAACCTGCAAATTAATGCAACAGTCATAAAACCTGTGACGGCTGGAATCCTTTATTTCCCTGGCCTTGGCAGCATGAGCAGGTATATGTCTGAAGAAAACATATTAGTTTTTAGTCCCACCTTTAGTCACAGGACGTTAACTGAACTCTGGCAAATGTTTAAAGATACTGTCAAAACGTTCAAGGAAGAATTAAAACCAGTTGGGGCTGAGAAAAAGAAACAAGCCATCCTTCCTCCCCCCTCCTCCTCTCCCACAAAACATCTGTTCCAAACTCATATTCCAAAAACCACAGTGCAGAACAGTCATAATTAATGTTAGTTTGGCTTTTTACTTGCTGGGCCTGCATTCTGAGATTAGAAATACAAGTTCAGGGCACTATAACTGTATTTAAGGGCTCTCTGGATGGATATAACAAAAAGGCAGGTTTTCTCTTTTCTTGTTCTTTTTTCCCCTTAAAAAAAGGATAAAAACCCAGAATGTGAATGGGGAAACAGTTTCATGTTTAAGATAAAGGATTACAATAAAACGTACCTACACAAATGAACTACAGTTTATGAAGCTGCAAAAATACATTTGAGTCGTGTTTTATAATGCTGGGTTAAACGTGCTTTACAGCTGCACAAAAGGTATTCAGCCACTCATGGTACAGGCCATAAAACTGCTAATACACGTGGTCCTTACTCACCGTGGTGGCTGCTGCGCACTTTGCCTTCGTCCGCACACAAAGCCGGCGAGGATGCACCGAGCTGTAGCCAGGCTCCAGCTCAAAGAAGTGCTGTCACTGTGCAGGGAGCACTCACTGCACCAGAACTGCTGCTGATTTCAGGCAGGATGCAGCTACGTGGGGATTTTCAACAGGGTCCTGGGCTGGACCTTAGAGCCTCATGAACAGCTTGAATCATGCCAAAGGGATCCCACAGCAGTTTGTCTGTGGAAGACCAAGGTGCAGTGGAGCTGCAGAGACCCAGGGCAGCTCAGCACTCTTTCAGCAGCTTCAGGTTCATGGAATTTCATACTTATGAGCCCCAGGAGTGTTACAAACTCCTGACCAGCAACGAGGGAGGGAACGACAGATTCTCCATTTCAGTGTAGTGAAGGGCAAGAGGATTTATTTTTCATGAGAACATGCTTAATACTTCTCTCTACCTGCTTTTAAATGCTCTGATCATCTAGATTTAAAGAAACTTCATCAGTGCAATTTGAGAGAGCGCCAGTAAGGAGTAAGATACCTGCTGATTACTGAGCCAGGCTTTGCCATCCTTCCAATGCACAAAATCTGCAATGGAGTTGCTATGTTTTTTAATTAATCCTATTTCCTGTTTCTGAGAAACGTTTTTTTACCACCCAACTATAAGAACACATTCAGCAAGGGGTTGTGTCTCGTCTCTCTTCTGAAAGCCTGCAGATTCTGACAAAATTTGACTCATATGCTGTCACAGACCTTTCTCTGAGGCTATCACTGTTCCAATCAGGTGTACAGAACACACGCTGGCAGGTGTGAGTTGTTTCAGACGATATACTACCGGGATGAAGTTGAAATGAAAGTACTTTTAAAGCTGTTATTTTCCACTGCTCCTTGGCTTCCTGTACCCGTGGAGGCAGAAGTGCTGAGACACTGCCATCAATGATGCTGTCTCGCTATATATGGAAAAGCCTTACAAGAGGGAGCCTATACTAGCATGGACAAAGCACCAGCCTTCATCTTCTGCAAGAATTAGGTTGGTGTTTTTCACTTGCCAGGCCACAAGCACTAAAAACACAAGAGAAGATGTAGTTCTGAAGGTCAGCAAATGTTTTGTTCCATAGCCTTTAGCTTACTGGGTAATTAATGAGAGATACAAGCAAACCCGTTTTTCCTAGAATTTTACATAGTTTTGATGATCGTGTCCTGGCTAACACTGACTCATAACACACATTCCCCCTGTGAAATAAACCTCCCTGTGTTTTAAGCCGTCAAGTGTGAAATAGTATGTTAGCCCTGGCTTTTTTCTACTTCTGATTTGCTTTGGCTACAGTGCAAGGAAAACTCAAACATTTGCAAGTGTCACCATCCCCAGCACACTGAAGTGTTGGCCTTACTAAGCGTGTGGGGCTTTTTTCTTCTAGCCACTGTAAAAACTGCTTGGAAACCTAAACTGCTTTCAGTATGGGGACTTGCAGCACTTGCACAGCTACAGCATATTTTCAGTTCTTGAGGCATTACAATGGACAAACAAATCCCAATCAGTGTTGCAGAGCAATATTTAATATATATTTATATATACTTTATATATAATAAAATATATAAATATATTTAATATATACTATATATATAGATATATTATAAAATACATATTTTTTAAAAAAGGCTGAGGAAGCTGGGTCTCTTTAACTTGGAGAAATGGAGCCTGAGGGGTGACCTCATTAATGTTTATACATATGTGAAAGGTGGGTGTCAGGAGGATGGAGCCAGGCTCTGCTCAGTGTCATCTAGTGATAGGACAAGAGGCAGTGGGCGTAAGCTGGAACATAGGAGGTTCCACATCAATATGAGAAGGACCTTCTTCATGGTGAGGGTGACGGAGCACTGAATGGGGCTGCCCAGGGGGGTTGTGGAGTCTCCTTCTCTGGAGACGTTTAAAACCTGCCCGGACATGCTCCTGTGTGACTTGATCTAGGTGATCCTGCTGTGGCAGGAGGATTGGACTTAATGACCTTTCGAGGTCCCTTCCAATCCCTAATGTTCTGTGATTCTGTATATAGTTTTGCATGTACACAGTCATGATTTAAATAAGCACCTACAGGTTCCACGTGCTTGAATACAGCCTCTGACTTTCTCAAGGCCATTTTGTGCTTTTAGTCAGTCATTTCTGAGGTAATTAGCAGATTCCTTATAAAGCTAAATAGTTAAAAAACGAAATACAAAAATCCTTCCACCAGTTTGCCCTTGCAGTATAAACACACAAACATGAATGCTGTCATTGTTACCTAGAGCCACTGAAGTTCCTTTTTGGGTGTCAAGCTACTCCTACAGTAAACCAGTTACACCACAACCTGTGAAAGTCAGGCACCAACGTGCTTTCTACAAAATGTGTATTTTTCACACATTTGGAGGAAGAAAGGTCCATGTAGAGCGGGTGAGCTCCCACACCAAAACAACCTATCGCAAATTAACACAGAGACAACATTTTCTTTAAGCTTATTATACATTTTCTATTCTTGACCCTGTTAAAAGCAGTTCGCCAGGTGAGACTACTACAATGGGGATTATAAAACCGTTCCCGTGCTTGGAAGTACTTTAAATCTACAAGCCATGTTTCTGCTGCTGCTTTGTAGCTCAAACCCCAAAAGTAGTGATGATTTTATGAGTTGCTGTAGTCTAGACAACTCAGTCACTTTTCAATTAAATTGTTCCTAGGGGAGAGCACTGTGAAAGTTCCCATACAATTAATTACAGGTATGTGCGGCTAAAATACAATCCTACTGCACAGTAGCTTTACAATTGCCAGTGGCACTTACGTATGTCCCAAGCAAGCACACTGTAGAGGGGCTGGGAAGGTTAAGTACAACAAACAGGAGGTCACACGTAAAGCTACCTGTAGTGACTGAGGTGAGATCACTAAGGTGCACTGTGAAATTTCTCACGTGCTTTCTCCTCTGGCAAGATGCAGAGTTCTATTGAAGAGTACACAATCAGAGAACTGAGTCAATCTTCCCAGAATAGATGCTTGTAACAAACCAGGCTTTAACACATTTTTACTGCAAGTTAAACAGCAAATGAGAAACTGAACAGAATTGTAAGGGAAATCACAGAACATTAGAGATTGGAAAGGACCTCAAAAGATCATGTAGTCCAATCCCCCTGCCACCATTAAGGTCTCTTCCAACACTAGCCATTCTATGATTCTATCACCTATATGCACTTGAAAATCTCTGAGTCAACAGTTTGTGCAGGTTTTACTACGGTAATGTTCTTGGTCTTCATCATTTCAAGGTGTTTGAGGATAAGTGTTATTATTTCCCATGCAGTCATGCCCAAGGTTGGACAACAGCAGAGTTGCTGTGTATGCAATATGAGATTGTCTTTGTTCCACACACCGCAGAGCTTAAGTTTCAGTATGTTCTGAGTATGTCATTCTTCTGCTTTGGTTCTGTTTGGTTTCATTCTGCCAGTAAGCAATCAATACAACACAAATACTCTCGCCTCTCTGAAGAACCAGGATGGCCACCTGACAGCTGATGGCTGCAAGAAGAGATCCATTTCTGAAGCACTTAGGCAAGCTCAGTGATGAGCACTTGAACATTTTTCAGTATGGATTAGTGGAAGAAGAAAGAGCTGAGTATGTATGAGGTTAAAGCTTGGCTCCCTAGAAGGGAAATGTGGCATCTAGCTCTGAAAAAACATCTTTTAGCCATTGCTGGGAACAAATCCCACCTGTACTAAGAAAAGCCTTAGAGGAAATAATTGCACTCTTACTTATTATTTTTCATTGCCGTTGGAAACCTCCTACTGTAGTGTTATTCTTTAAAGCAGAAACTAGAAACCAGCACAGATTTCACTTATTATTTGTGCTCAGCCACAACCTCAGCCAAAAGCTCATGTTATAAACTCACGCCATGTCTAAGCACACACATACACTACAGTTTAATGCACATGTTGATCAACTGTTTTTCACAATGTAACTAATAATGAAAAAAATATATTTATGTGCTTATTTGTTTTTCAGAACAGCCAGAACAGGATGTCTGTGTTACAATAGGTGCCTCAGACTGCTAAATGCCAGGCAAACATACATAAAAACTAATTAGTAGGGTATATATTAATTAGAGTGCAGGATTAGCATAGGCCCCTAAACCTGCAATTAGATGGAACCATTCTGGCTCCTGGGGTGACCTCATTAATGTTTATAAATATGTGAAAGGTGGGTGCCAGGAGGATGGAGCCAGGCTCTTCTCAGTGTTATCTAATGATAGGACAAGGGGCAATGGGTGTGAACTGGAACATAGGAGGTTCCACATCAATATCAGAAGGAACTTCTTCCCAGTGAGGGTGACGGAGCACTGGAATGGGCTGCCCAGGGGGGTTGTGGAGTCTCCTTCTCTGGAGATGT